>SNQN01004505.1:31833-43674 GCA_008642245.1 Bassia scoparia | reverse complement strand
CTCTTCAGCTCACGACGACGTTTTATTGCATCCTCCATATTCTGTAAGCTTCTACCTTCTTCAGCTCGAGCTCTCTTGGCTTTTTCATCCCTAGCCGCCTCAGTTCTCACTTTTCTTTGTTGAGCAATTTGAGCCTGCTTCTCTAGCGCCCTAGCCTACTTCTTGGCCAGTATKTCCCAAAGCGCTGCCTAGATTTCCTCTCCTTCTCAAGGGGCGACTACCTCAAYGACAGCAAGAACTCTAATCTTAGTCTRTTCAGAGATCTTTTGAGACATACTATAGACCGCGTCGTCCCGCCACTACTTCCCCTCAGGGCCCTTTTTCCACTGACRGACGATTTCCTTGGCGTCCTSTGTGCGGGCGRATTTAGCAAACTTCAAATCCRCCAACTCCTAGCAGACCAAGGCAAGATCAACTTCAGCTGTCTTTTTGGMCGCCTTTACTGTCTTGAGGGCGTCTTCAGCAACAATAGCCTTGTTTAGGGCGACTTTCAAGGMAAGGGCATGGTCGGACTTCAAGTTGKTGATCTACAAAGTKAGATCCTCAACTTTCTTTTGAGAAGCCGCCAGTTCAACACCTCACGTTTCCTCCTACAACAGAGCCTAGGCATACTCCTSAGACATACCATGGAGCCTGGCGAATAGCTGCAGAAATAAGAAATATGTTAGAGGAGATGTGTAAATTGCAAAAGTATAAAAGAAAAGTGTGGGTTCGCTTACCTCAAACTAGGCCTCCCTCAAAGGAAAAAAAAGTGTGCTTTCCCTCCCGCTTAATTACTTCTGCATCCGCCTCAATCGAATGCATTTCAGTTACGGCAGCATAAGCTCGGGTCAAATTCACCCCCATTGAGAGTTCAATGAAAGGAACTCCCATGTATTCATCGTGTCCAAGGGGCTCATGTTCATCGTCCCCTTCGGCGTTTTGGACGGTCTCTTCACCGACTTGGTCAGCGTGGGCAATTTTGTCATCCTCATGAAAGAGGTTCTCGCCATTTCCATCATCCTTCACTTGCCCCTTCAATGGGTTGTATCCAACAAAAGGGGTCTGTGTGGCCTCCTGATCCCCAAAAGCGTCGTTAAGGTGGGAGGGATAAGCATCCTCTTCCTCCTCAACGCCTTCTGTGTTCTTCGCCGTGCTCTCGGCCAGGCGATCTTTTTTGTGCTCTTTTTCTATATAAGGATTAATTACTAAGTATTGGCAGAAAGCAAAAGCAAAAATAGTTTAGAAATGGTTTAGCTACTTACTGATGGAGCGTTGGGGATCGGCAACGTCTCCTCCTCAAGACAGGCGTTCATCATCCCTCGTCAGACAAGATCTCCATCTCAGTGGTGAATCTCGCCCTAGCCAAAGCTGCAAGGAAAGTACAAAAATAAGGACACAATGGAGTTAATAGGCGATAAGTAAGAGAAAAGTTGGACTCATACCCATAGTATATGTCTGGCTAAGACCCACATAGGAAAGGAAAAATTCCCTGGTTAGGGTTTTGACTTAAGGAACCCACCGACAAGGAAACCAACACTCCTCGCCCCCAACATCTATTATTTTTGTACTACAGTACAAGGCCATTACAACCTCTTCCTTGATCATTTGAACACACACAATTTTCAAAAGAAGTTGAATGGGCGGGCTTCGGTTTTGTTAGGATGTCCACTCTTCGCCATGTTAAGAATACAAATTACCTGTAACCTTTGTGGTTGAGAATTTTTTGAATCTTAATATGTTTGTGCTTGAATCCATTACCAAACCAGGCCATAATCCTTCTTGGATTCTACAAGTAAACATATTCCTCCAAAGAACTAGAGTAGCGATACCTTGAGGATGTTACATAGCGATAAAAGATATGATTGAGATATGCTGTTGGCATCAGCATGCAAGGAGACTCTATAAGCATTTAACAATTCTACAATGAACGGTTAAAAAAATCTTATACCTAACTAAATGCAGCATATATACATCTATACAACTAGGAGAAGGGTTTTTACCGCCCTCCTTATCCTGTATTTGTGATGGTATATTCGTTAGAAAGGCATAACAGAAGGTTAATTGCCGCCTATTCTTCCTAACTAACCAATTCCTAAAATGATTGAGTAGGTTAAACCTTTACCCCAAGGCATTGGAGGTGGACGCTTCAGCCCTGGCGATTCGACGTTCGATTTCGAGCTTATAGGTTACTTGCACCATTTGACAACGCTCCGTTGAGTTATAAAAAAAATTATAGTAAGTTCCATACCATCTTCAGGCGTTTATGGCTACATCTCTATACTTCTTCTTCCTCAATGCCAATAGTAAGCTTCATAGTGTTTGACACTAGAAGGGGCTTTCTACAGGAATGCACAGAACCAATCGGCGTAATTACGGTTTTCACAAACCTTACACTAGGTCTTATATTCATGACTACACCTAACGCCCACTTCTTATTATGGAAAGAATCATCTCTCTCATATTGTATGTTTGAAAGGTTAACCGAGACATGTTAAACTAAGAAAGGTTGAGGACAGTACTTGAACAAGGGAATTTGACGAGTAACTGGACACCAACTTTTGTAATATCAAGCTTCTATTGAGACGTCTTATGTGAATTGAACGCCTTCAACAAGACTTTGATCTTCAAATTAATTTGGAACTTAACTTAAGAAATGATGAGATTTCAGGATTCTTTATGAAAGAAGTTTTTGATTTCTCTCTCAGAATGTTTGGATGAAAAATGATTTAACTGAAGCACACTCCACTTGTATAAAGAAACTACACCCATAATGGCTTTTCGTACCAAAGGCCCATTAAAGGATAATTTTCATGAGCTTATACGAGAATTATACGAATCTGTATTAACTGTATAATCCCAATATTATACTTCGAGGTAGACTTGTTAGTTTTAAACATTCTCTTTACTTAGGAATATTTTGCATTCCGAAAGGTGGAAAAATCCCTCTTGATCACCATTAAATCTCACAACATTAACCCTGTGGTTAATCGCCTTCTAAGTCAGGATGACATCCACAGCTTAGTTAATTTGATGAGAATCAGTATTTCCATACTTTAACCGCTTTGGATAACATTGCCCAATAGGGATATTCCAGGTTTGTCCAATTCTTGACCGCACAATTTCATAGATACAAGAAATTTCTCAAATGCCTTGCACGATATGATCTATATGTGGGATATCCTAAGGATTTTTGTCCAGTTCTCGGCCCGCCCATTTTTACAAGCATATGATTAATGCTTGTAAACACCATAAGCTCTAATCGCCCATGGGCAGTTTTGATCTAGTTCTCGGGCCGCCCATTTTTACAAGCATGTGATCAATGCTTGTAAATACCATAGGCTCTAATCGCCTGTGGGTAGTTTTGGTCCAGTTCTCGGACCGCCCATTTTTACAAGCATGTGATCAATGCTTATAAATGCCATAGGCTCTAATCGCCTATGGGTAGTTTTTGTCCAGTTCTCAGACCGCCYATTTTTACAAGCATGTGATCAATGCTTGTAAACGCCATAGGCTCTAATCGCCTATGGGTAGTTTTGGTCTAGTTCTCGGACCACCCATTTTTACAAGCATGTGAACAATGCTTGTAAACGCCATAGGCTCTAATCGCCTATGGATAGTTTTGGTCCAGTTCTCGAACCGCCCATTTTTACATGCATGTGATTAATGCTTGTAAATGCCATAAGCTCTAATCGCCTATGGGCAGTTYTGGTCCAGTTCTCGGACCGCCCATTTTTACAGGCATGTGATCAATGCTTGTAAACGCCATAGGCTGTAATCGCCTATTAGTAGTTTTGGTCAAGTTGTCGGACCGCCCATTTTCACAAGCCTGTGATTAATGCTTGTAAACGCCATAGGCTCTAATCGCCTAAGGGTAGTTTTATTCAAGTTCTCGGACCGCCCATTTATAAAAGCATGTGATTAATGCTTGTAAACGCCATAGGCTCTAATCGCCTAGGGGCAGTTTTGGTCCAGTTCTTGGACTGCCCATTTTTATAAGCATGTGATTGATGCTTGTAAACGCCATAGGGTATAATCGCCTATGGGTAATCTCAGTTCAATTTTTGGACTAATTTCTTCAAACGATTTAAAGCATTGATCTGTTTCACCTAAGAAGCAGTGGATACCATTCACTTACMTATCCTCAGGGTAGGGGCTAAAAATCCTAGTGATAGGATTTCCTAAATTACCCTAAGGAGAGCCAAGCGATCGGATACGATTTAGAATTTTTTTACCGCTCAACACTTAATCTCGAAAATGGGTTCCGTTGATTATAGATTTGAGCATGGGGCTAACTGTTCTAGCCCACTGGATATTAGGCYAGATCTAGTATTAAAGAGAGGCCCAATAGAGGAGCCTTTAATTACAAAATCGCCATTACTTGTCTCCGTTGAAGGTATCCTCTAGAATACTCTTCCTAATAGAATTATGTTAGGAATTCTTCTAGATCTTTCTTGTTGGAGGTAATTACGAGATTACCCTTTCAATTGCTTATAAATAGGAGACTTACTCCATTATCCAAGGGACCACATTCTAACATTTAGACATACATGCAGTACTTTCTCTCACTTACTCTCTCTCTCTCTCTCTCTCTCTCTCTCTCTCTCTCAGTCTCTCTTAGACTTTTTAGCCCTTGTTGACTTAAGCATTGGAGGTGGTCCCCAGGGTACAAACCCCTGGGCCCTCTATCGCTTTTTTCTCTCTCCTCAGGAGTTTCGACGAACGTTTCTGACGTGATCTTCGACGAATTCTCCGACTTTGATTTGAGTTCAGACAAACCAGATCTAAATTCTCGTATTATTAAACCTAGATTTCTTGTAATCGGGAACAGCGAATATCCRATCTATAGAACTTGAGTTACGATCAAAAGAGTGAACATGTATTAGATTTGTTCCTTTTCAATTCATATATCTCATTATCTTTAACTCAAATTCGACTTTGCTAGSTATTTTTCGACCCTTGTGGAAACTAATTCATCAACTTTCTTTGCAATAATTATCCAATCCATTGAAGATAACTTCGAAAGCATTCAAGTAGCTATAAAACTACCTGTAAGGTTAGGAAAACAACAAACAAAGCGTAATAGAGTATAAAATGGATAATCAATACAAAATTGATACCTAAAATGCAATTAAATAAACTAATATGCTCTAATAATGCAACCTAAATTGCCTAAATACTCTACATAAATGTGTTTCATCAAGGTTAGAGTTCCAATTCAAAACACCCCAATCCCTTGCTAAGTCCAATGAAACTTTCTTTCCACACTAGCCCAAGAGTGGCCWATTCCTAGTCTAGAGTATTTAGAAAACCAATATTTAGTAAAGATCATGAAAGGAGCATGAAAATGTCAATTAGGCATTAAATGAATCAAATTGGGATCCTTAGCTTCCTAAGTAGGAAACTACTCACTAGCCATCAATTAAAGTCAAACTTGTAGGTACGGAGCTAGCCAAAGCGGATGCTTTGAGGGTTAGAACGGACGCTTCGGCCKCTTGATAGCAAGAAAATTTGGCTTGGTCGACCATCAAGTGCGGTCGGTAATTACCGACTACATTTATAATGGTCGGAAAAATCCATCGATCGGGAGCTGGTTTTTTGTTGTGATCGACATTTCTTAATCTTCTTGTTAGGATATCAGAGTGTGCATGAAGTATTACAGAGAGGACCCTCTATTGTCTCGACATCTACTAAAAAATGCTTTGGGAAAAA
This sequence comes from Bassia scoparia, assembly GCA_008642245.1. NCBI lineage: Eukaryota > Viridiplantae > Streptophyta > Magnoliopsida > Caryophyllales > Amaranthaceae > Bassia > Bassia scoparia. The sequence continues at coordinate 37,983 of SNQN01004505.1, read as the reverse complement.
TCTTGAAAATAAGACCTCATGAGCGGATGCTCTGAAGCATCTGCAATTGCTTCCAATTCTGCTCCTTTGTTCAACTCAGGTCAACTCTCTAACTGCTCGACATTAACCTCCCATAACTTTTGCCTCGAGACACGTATAACAGAATATGATATATCAATTCAACAAGATCAGCCCATAACACAAATTTATCTAAAATTGTAGGCTTCTCTTCATGGGCCCATAAATCAATAAGATCAACCTTCAGTTCTAGATTAAGTCAACACAACTCATGAAGAAACAAAACAAATGCAAACAAAGGCACAATTAAATAAAGAAATCAAAATGTCAGCCTCAACTATTAAAACATTCAATGCTCTCTTCAATTAGTAACTCTTACTACTCCACATAGTTCACATTACGGGATTTCGATTTTGAATTTTATTGAGGAATTTAGTCTACACTGATTGCATTTTTGGAATGGAAAGGAATTGATTACATTGTTCTTTTGGGTTCATCTACTTTCATTGAGTGATCCTCATTTATAAATGAAAAGAGATTGAGATAGTAGATCACCCTCAATAGTTTCCACTCAACCAATTACAAGAATGTGGTTAACTACAACACAAAGAAGAAGAGATAATGGTTTTAGCAGAAAAATCAGATAAGGAAAAAGCAGGATTAAAATTTAGAGGGAATTGTTATAATTTTAGAAAATCATCAATGGGGTCACTTCCTTTACAGGAAACCACTATTTTTTTGCACGCTATGCGTGTGGGTAAATTAATTTTTGATGATTTTATTCAATTTATAACTAATTCAAATTTCGCACTCTCCGAATTATACTTTTATAATGTATATAGAAGGTATATAATTGTGATTGTATACAGAGTAAAAAATTTTAATGTTTTGCAATGGAAAATATTTTTTGTAAATATTGCAATTATTTTATAATGAATGTGTAGTTATTGTTTGAATTTTTGAACTGTAATTTTTAATGATTCAATTCATAGTTAATGTGCTTTATAATGATGTTGTATATATAATAATTGGTTATTAACTTAATTTTTGTGCGTTGATTAGAGTTGATTGATTTTGTTAGGAATGTTTTTTCGGGTTGTTATAATACTTCATCCGTAGAGAATTAATTGCAACTTTCGTTTGGGCACGCTTTTTAAGGAAGAAGTTTAAGGTGTAAATGAGTAATTAGGTGAAATAATTTATAGACTAGTCATATAATATTATTCTTGTTTGTGTTAAAATTGTTTTACCTAATTTGTTTGTTACATCCTTAAATCTTTTCTTAAAAAGCGTGTCAAAAGCAAAGTTGCAATTAATTCGTTACGGAGGAGCATATACACGCACGCACGACACCCACACATATTGTAGTAATTTAAGAGGGGAAACCATTTCTCCCCCCCCCCCCTTTTCTTTTTTTCAATATGATCTATTACTAATATTTCAATGGGCAGAACTATGGATTTGAAATAGGACAAAAATTCAACAAAGGATGAAGAACAAAAGACCTTTAATTATAACTAAGATACCCCACAAATAATGCAAAAGTAATAGATCAATTCATTTTAATAACATTCTTTCAGATAGTATCAGACTTGGTGATTACTTGATTATACTATAGTGTAGATTTCTGATTATAGTAATTGATAGTTGTGCATGATTGTTTAGTATTAGTCATTCAGTGGATTTATTGTCAGAATATGATCACCGTTGAGGTTATAGTTCTGTATTATATGTAATCTTATAAGTTGTAATTGTTATTTTGTGCATGCTGCATATGTGATGTAGGTTGTTAGTAGAGAGAGTGATATGTATTGAATATCATTATAGATGGGTCAGATGACTGAAATATGTTGTGAAGATATTTAGTTGTTGATGTTGAGGTTATTATTGGAGATGTGGTGATATAAGCAGTATTATGAGTGAGTATTAGTTTCTTGAATAAGATGAGATGGTTATTATGTTTGTGTTTGTGTGCGGTGATGCGCAGTGGTGCGTTAGTGACATAGATATTTCATTAAGCATCTGATAGTTTGCTATATGTGTATCGGTATGTGTGATGTAGTAGTATATATCAGGAGTATGTAGATTATGCATTGAGCGGATTAGTGGTATAGAGAGTGAGGATTGTATATAGTTAATTGAGTAAGTAATTTATCTGTAGGTATCTTGTATTCTTGTGTGTACATAGGATAGTTAGTGAGTGTTACAGGCTATGTATTTGCAACATGTCGGGTTTTTCTTGGATATATGCGTGTGGATATGTATCGTTATAGGTTCAGTGTGATATGTTACTAGGAGACGGTGCTCTGATAGGGTGTGTTATATATGATATGATCTTATGTCTGAGATGAGGTTGTTGTAAGATTGTGATGCTAGACTGAAGTATTATATATGAGATATGTGATTTGTAGATGCGTGAGTAGGATTATTGGGATATACGTATTAGTATCTGAGTGGTGTTGATGTTCGAGCATGTGTCATATGTAGTAATGAGCTATAATTCGTTTTGTGTTAGATGTGATGTGCATACTGGATGATGTGAGACGTTGTAGTGATTTGTGTATGTAGTTGTTCTAGATTGAGTGTGTCGTGGTGGTCGTATATTTAGATAGATGATTATATGATAGGCTGCTGATATAGTTGTTGAAGTACGGTTAGTATAGTTATGGATGGAGATTGTAGGTTAGTAAGATATTATGTGCGTAGTGATGTATTTCTTTCGTATACGATCGTCGCTACGTGATAAGTGGCTATAGCTGCGCGTATGTGTGTATGAGATTGATATAGTTAGTTTGTTATATGTGTAGTTTATGTTTGTGTATATATATAGTGATAGTGTACGATGGAGAAAGGTCTGTAGGGCATATATGTATGGTTGGTGAGTTCAAGTGCATTGGATGGAAGTCAAGGTCATATAAGACAGTCAGATTGAAGATGCATGTGAAAGGGTTTTGAAGCAAAAATCAGAAAGTATCAATCAAGTTTAGGTTCGAACTTTGGATTGATTCAAAGGCTTCAAAATAAGTTGTAATTTTTGAGTATTAATCTTGGAAGCAGTTTGAAATCATTTATCATTGTCAGAATTAAATAGCTTTGATTGCGATGTAAATGGAGAACACTAATTCGATAATGGTGTTTAATTGGATGCAGTTTTGGCATGGGATTTTCAGGGTTTTTCTAGATCTAGAATTTTTAGATTAGAGGAATTGTTGTTTGCATATTTTCTTAATTATGTTCGGTTTATAAGCTTTGCAGATTCAATGTAACACATGGGGTATTTCAAGAGTTGTTGCCTTTTCAATTTTCTGTGTTTTCTAAAATGGAAAAATGGAAACTAATAATCCCACCTTTTGGTTGTATACTCTCAATAATCCGACCTCAAAATAATTACGGAATAATCCCAACTTTTAGGGTGGTCTTCCCAAAATAATCTGAACTCTCATTTTCTTACATAGAACAAGCCAAAAATGGATCAACWAAAGTAACAAAAATGAGAGTTCAGATTATTTTGGGAACACCACCCTTAAAGTTGAGGTTATTTTGTAATTACTTTCGGATTATTGAGAGCAGACCACCAAAAGGTGGGATTATTAGTTTCTATTTTTCCTACTGAAATACCTTGTAATTAATTAGTAATTGTTTTAGGGTTGTATTATATATAGCCATTACATATCAATGAGAAAATCAGTAGTGAATTGAGTTTGGTGATAAACCTTGTGCAAGTTTGCATTTTTTTGTCCAGTGGGACGTGTTTCTCCCTTGCTTAACACATTAGGGTAAGCTAGCTAGTGTGTTTGTGACCTTGGTAACCCAACGAGTATTTGTGYGTCGAGTACTCTGGGTCCTAGCTTGTTAATCTTCGCAGTTTCCTTTCAATCAAAGGATCCATATCCCTCTTATTTCCTTCTTCTTTCTTTTCTTCTTTTTATTTTTTCGAATTTTTCGTTGTAATTTCCTAGAGCCTCTACGAAATTGCAACATTTGGCGCTAGAAGGAGGGTGGGTAAATTCATTCCTTCCCTTGTCGAAATTCAGAAAATTCCATCACAAAAAATACCACAAAAAAATCAGAATACWTAAAACACAAAAACAGCCATGCATATTTCAAAATCRAAATTTGCTAAGGTGAGGTTGGAAGCCAAAATTGAGCAAGTGCTTAAACAATTGGACGAATGGGAGGAGCAAAACAAATGCTACAAGTGTCATGCGTATGGACACTATTCATCTAAATGCCCAAACAGAGAAGTATACTCCTTTGTGCCATTGAAACAAAAGCAAATCGAGGAGAAGGAAATTGAGGAAATTGAGCACGTTTTAGGGCCTGATGATGGTGACCTTTTGGAGGACATGGACGTGAGTGAAGGACCCATGAATGAAGGTGATGAATTCTCTTTTGATACTTCTCAAAGTCAATTGAACAATTTGTCTCTTTCAGAATCACAAAAAGAAACTGAACCCTTTCTTACAACCTCTCCAAACGTTTCACTCTTATTACCCCCACAAAATTTGCCAAACCTACTTCCCTCATCAATCCAAGCATCCTTACTCTTTCGAAATTCCTATGGATTTTGAGGTTGGTCCAAAAGAGGTGTTAAAGGAGGAAATTTCAGAAACATGTTTTGAGACTCAAAAGGAGAAATGGAAAGAAAAATGGTGGGGAAATTTTTCCACTACTCACGACTTGTCTCATGCTTCTTCCCATGGTTATCAATTGAGAAGTTCCCTTCCATCCTCATTTAAATTCTGTTTGAATATTGAGATTTTCTTTAATCTCATGAAGGGCAAAGGTAAAATTCTATGCCTAGTCCAAATTTCCATTTGCAAGAAAATCCTCCAAGTGATTTTTGCTCTCAAAAACCACTTAATTTGGAATTTTGATGATGACATCTTTTCCTCTTTCTTTCTTAAATCCACATTCTGTTTGGTCCCAAAAGAGTCCCACAAATTTCTGTCCTATGATAAGAATGCATCTTTCTCCTTCTTGTCTCATAAATTCCTCAAAGACAATCATGCTAGGATTAAGGAGATTGATGTGCCATCTTTTGATGATATGCTTGAGGTTGGTGTGGACCATCATGGAGTTGAGTTTAAACTTACAAAAATAAAATCATCTCCATTCTGCCCCAAGGTTAAATTCAAAAACAAGAAGGTCCGAAAATGGTATAAAGGCATTCATATCGAGTGCWTGATTAGGCGAGTGCACCTTTGGAGTTTTAAACTCTTGCTTGCGCTCAAATGGCTTATGTTGATCTTGATTATGCTATCTAAGCTTGAGGAAAAGCTTCTCAAAGTAAGGGAGTCTGTTGCAATTTTTGCAACAAGTTTTTCTTGTTTTATGAAATCAGTCCAAATCCAATAAAGTCCAGCTTGTTGTTTGAGTCTTAGTTCGTTTTTGTTCAAGTTTGGACCAAGTTTTTTGAGCTTATTTTCCTTAGTTAAATTCGAGTCCAGATTGTAACACATTTCAGTTTGTTGTTGCAATTTTCARTCYAGTCCAAATAAACTAGTTTGGTCCGAATTGTCCACTTGGTCCAAATTCTAGTCCATATTTTGTCCAAGTTAATTGCAACTTTGTTTTCTTRTAAAATCGAGTTGTAGTTCTTTTAGTATTTTATTTTAAGTATTTAGAGTCATAAAAATCATCACCAAAGTCAGAAGGTTCAAGTGCATGCATGGAAGCTCAAAGGTYACAAGATCAGTCCAGATTCGAAGATGCATGTGAAAGGGTTTTGAAGCAAAAAACAGAAATATCAATCAAGTGASTTATGGTTCGACTTGGCTTCTCAAAAGGCTCTCAAAATCAGTTACATTCGAGTATTTAAAGCTTGGAAGCAAGTTGCAATCATTTAATCATTTCAGAATTAAAAGCTTGATTGCGCATTAAATGGAGAAACCCTAATTCGGTTATAATTTTAATTAGACGGTTTTGCATGGGATTTTCAAGGGTTTCTAATCTGATTTTAATTAAGGGAAATGTGTTTCATTTTCTCCTTAATCATTTTCGGTTTKTAACCTTTCATTTTTTTGTCCAGATTTAATGTAACACATGGGATAATTCAAGAGTTGTTGCCTTTTCAATTTTCTATATTATCTGAAATACCATGCAATTAATTAGTAAGTGTTTTAGGGCTGTATTATTCGGCTATATATATAT
>SNQN01004504.1:31142-41464 GCA_008642245.1 Bassia scoparia | reverse complement strand
CTTTTTTTGGTTTAAAACCAGCAACAAACTAGCAATAAATTGAGGAGAAAGGATAATGTTTAAATGATGAAGAAGAACGAAAGGGAATTTACAAAAGAGGAGAGAAAGAGTGCACAAAGAACTGAGTTCAAGTCAATGGGAAATTTTTGGTCAAACGGGAAGTATCTTCAATGGAGGAGTAAATGTGCTTACCAACCAAAGTCACATGACCCACCACACGTTATTTCTGCAACTGAACCCCAAAAACACAACGTTCGTTTCCCATTAATGGCATGTCAGGCACTTAGTTTCACCTCAAGGGTACCTGAGGTAGTAAAAAAAACTGAAGGGTACCAAGCTATTTAGCCTAACTATTAGGGTACCTCAGGAAATTTCTCTAATAAATTTGTTGAAAGTTGTAGAAAGTTTTCTGACAACTTTCGACAGTTTTTTTTAGGAAAAATTGCCATTAACTACCTAGCTTTGGACAATTTTTAAAAACAACTACCCACATTTCATTAAAATAAAAATAACTACCCACTTTTTTGCAAAACATTTAGATTTTCCTACCCAGTTTGGTTTTCCGGCAAAAAAAACCAACTTCCGATTGTGGGTCCCACCAGTCATTCAATTTTCTCTCCATTTRCGGCATGTGGGTCCCACATTTCATTCATTTCCCTCATTTCTCTTCCATTTTAATCCCAATTTCTTCTCAGATCTCCTTTTTTCTCTACTTTCTTCCTCAATTTTTTTTTTGGCAAAATTTATCGATCGTGTTCAACTCTTTCATCACCATATTCATTTCAGTAATTTTTCTAGGGTTCTTTTGTGGGATTTTTTTGTCTAATTTAATTCACCCAATTGGAGAAATTCAGAAGTAAAGTTGAAGGGAAGGGTATCTAATTCATGAACATGCTGAGCATCAATTCAAGAATGCAAAGAAGAACAACAAGAGGAGAAACGGGGACGAATAGAAGAGAAAAAAAGAAAGTAACCTGATGAAATTAATCAACAAGTAAACACAAAAATCAACAAATTCAAACAAACCCAGAAAAAAACCCAAAAGCTTTTGAAATTAATCAACAAATAAACACAAAAATCAACAAGCTTTTGAGGAGAAATGGGGCGCAACTATTGGTATTGCTACTGTGTTGCTGTTTCCGGGCTTGCCCAACCATCGTTTCACCTCCGTAGCCCCAAATGGGTTTGCTTTTGCCATCAATCCCCTCCCCCCTGCTATGGCGCAGCTTCAATTTCGATGGAGAAAAAGGACGGACCAAAAGCGGTGTGCAGTACGTGGTGGTATGTTGAAGTTTGTGGATCTCGCAATTACCATTTTTATCATCAAATTAAAGAAAAAAGAATGAATTTGAGTAGAAAAGGAAGGAAGAAGAAACACAGAAAAGATGAGGAAAGAAGAACAAAGGAGAGAGAATGAAAGTAAAGGATTGAAGAAGGAGAAGTCAGAAGAAGAAGAGAATAGGTGAAATGAAAGAGTTGAGGCCCACTAGCCGAGTTAGGATAGGTGAAATGAATGAGAGGTAGGTCTCACATCCCCGAGTGGTTTTCCTTCCATTAGAAAACCGAGTGGGTAGTGAAATCTAAAAGTTTTGGCAAAGTGGGTAGTTGTTTTATTTTAGTGAAATCCGTGTAGTTTTTTTTAAAAGTGACCCAAAAATGGGTAGTTAATGACATTTTTCCTTTTTTTATAATAATCCCACACATTTACCGACCGCTTTTCGGTCAGTAAAAGTCAAACTTCGAAAAGTTGACTTTTGTCGATCGTTTTTTCGGTTAGTAAAATTGATTAGCGCAAAAAAAAAATGGGAGGTAGGAGGGTTTACTGACTTCCATGGTGTTGGTAATTCCGTCCAATTATATTTCGGTCAGTATTACCGATCGATAAACTTCAGCTTCCTCCAATTCTTATTTTGTCAAAAAACGGTCGGTGATTTTTTTTACCATGATTTTCGCATGCGACCAACTCACTGTTTACGATCGAAATTCGGTTGTGAGGTCGGTCGGCCGAATCCATTTTCTTGTTGTACATATGAAAAATATGCAATTATAATGCAATCTGCTAAAAATCCGATCATCCGTTTCACCCGCGCATGACGGATGGATCAGATCTAGATGATGGATTTGGCGGATGACGAATGGGTCGGGTGATGGATGGAGGCAGATTGAGCTCCATCCATCCATCTCCGATCCATTATCGTCTAGCACTTGGGCCTATTTGTAAACCCACTTAAAATAAACAAATTAATGGCGTGAAAACAAAAAAAAAAAAAAGAAATCCAACAATTAACTTGTTTGGCTTGAACCTGACCTGAATGTCGTCAACTTAACCATGTTTGAAGATCAGACATTTTGTTATGATGATGTCGATATATCTCAGCTTATAATCTTACATTGTAATGTGATAACCTTAACCATGCTTAAACTGTACGTGCAATAATATTGATTCAAGGATGGCTCTAGCATGTCGCGTTCAACAACTACAACCAACATCTTTAAACCACAAAACCACCTCGATCTAAAACCCACCTAAATCACAAATTGATGCTTATGTCGAAATCGCCTTCACCTTATTTGTCGAATTGATGCTAAAAATCGTGAATGTATGCTTATACGTACAAATGATGGCTTAATAATGGTTCTTGGACTATGTTTGTTTAATTGTTGATAGAGGCGAATCTTTCCTTCCATTGCGTGGCTGCACTGGTCTCGCATTTTTCTCGGCATCCTCAATTATACCACGGAATTTAAGAGCAAAATCAATATCAAAACAAAATCTGTTTGAATCTTGAATTTCTTTTCATTCAAACAAATAATGATATTTTTGCACAGTTATAAACTTATAATGGACGATGTAACTTACATCATGAACACCTCTCGCATCTTTGCCACTTGCGTCTCTGAAATTGTAGCAATCTACAAAAGGAATTTTCATCCTAAATTTATTAGACACATACCTCTTTGTTTTCATAATGTTTCATAAATTAAATTGTACTATGTTGGAATCATGAAATTATTACTACATTGTACCGTGCAATTCAACGATTTTTTTTTAAAAAAAGGGCAACATCAAAGATAACTTGATATCAATTGCCATGCACTGATGCACAATACAGATTCTACCCTTGTAATTTCATTTTTTAAGAGATACGGGAGTAGTTATAATTAATTTGCAAAAGTAAACTTCATTGTATTTTTTAATATTATTTAACAATGAGTAATTTCCCTTCATTTTTGGAAGAAGGTTTCGCAATGATTAATTTTTTTCTTTTTTTAATTTTACATTTGAAAAAAAACTTTATGAGGAATGAATGTGGTGAAATTTTTGAAAGGAAGGCATATAGTGAGAGTTAGGGATTGTTAGGGGGAGCCACATTGTTTTAAGTGAACAATGGAAAAACATTCTAGAATGAAAAAGAGTCTTACTTTTCATGTACTATATATGTCTTGACTCTTCAAAGATGCATGTCATACCCAAAAGTAATGGTGTGGTGGCTTAATATAAGGCCCATTCTATTCAGCCTAAGCCCCTCTTCTTTTATTCATTCCCATCTTTATTAACATGATAAAGAGGATTTGTGAATTATTTTTCAAGATCTTGTTGTTTTTTAACAGGATTGTAATAGATTGTTATTGTATGTGGATATCTATGTTTGTGATGTTCAACGTAACAAAGTTCGGTTATGTGTCTATTACGCTGTCAGCCACACAAGTTTGTTTTTGTGTGGCTGGCTACACATAAATCGAATTAAATTAAATGATCGACAAATAAATACTTGAAAATGGGTACCCCGATATGGATAAATTCAATAAAAACCGAACACATATTAGTTTAATTGAGTAAATTAATTAATAGGCTAATATTAGCTAGAATGGTGATCGAGAAGCAAGACACAACATACCCGTTTATCAAGAGTCCAAAGAACACCTTGAGTGCAAGGAGGGGTGGTGAGTGACCCAATATATCTGTAATACATTCTTCCCCTCAACTTTATTTCTCCTGGATTGATTTCTCCTGCATTTGTCTTGTCCAGTGCATGAGGAACTAATTCCAGCTTTTCCATTAACTGTAAATTCAAACAGATGCACATTTTCATAAGTTTGATGCCTAAGGACACTTTTGTAGTTATATAATCGTAACATTTGTAGATTGTAATCTAATTTTTCGTTCTATCTTTATAATGTTAGGACTCCTGTTTAGGGTGAGTCACACAATTATTCACACACGGAAAAAAAAAAAAAAAAAAAAAGCTCAGTTAGTTGCCTAATAAACAACAAGGTGTGGATTTTGATAAACATGGAATCCTCGCATTATATATATATAGAGAGAGATTAACAAGACTCGATCTTATGCGGTTATTCACATGGTTTAATCAAAATGTGTTTACAATTCATAGGAGTACCATTATATATGTGATCACAAGGGCAACTTTATTATGCCATATTTGTTGGATACCATACCTTAGTAAGAAAACCATCAGGCTTGCCAAGCTTGTAAAGAAGTCTAATGACTGCAATCTTGTTGCATTTGCTTTGATGGACCAAGTGCAACTCTGCAGCAAACCTATATTGTTCATTAACATCGAGGAATGATTAGTCACACATCGTACTGTAATTTTTTATGGGGACCACAATAATCTGCTTTTTCACCCATATGTTTAGCTAGCATCACTTCCTRCGTTTCATAAAAAATTGCAACAAAAGTTGTGGCCGGACTCCTACGTGAGGATATATATAGAATATCTATGTAGTGTGTAGCTAATCATTTGCGAGTAAACAAGCACGTACTCGTAAAGACGTAAACGGAAAATGATACCTTACGCCATTGATTGTATGTTCTGAAGGAGAGTGCCAATGACATTGCCTTAGGATATAAGTAGTGCCATTAATCTGAATTTTGCTGTCTTCATTTTCCCACTCAATCTGGTTTTAATAATCAACAAACGATTATCTAACATAGGTACGAGGAACGAATATCTCGGAAGTTACCTCTTTCCGACCTTCTGACTTAACAACAGCCAGTAGGGCATTCCACTCGTCTACACATGTTCAAGGTTGCTAACTCTTCTGCCCCTTAAAGTTCACGCAGAAGTTTGTTTTTGTGGGGGTTTAGAACATTGTTGTCGGATAATTTCCCGAATTCGATGAGTTCCCGTTTTGCTGATTTTCATGTCCGCGACTCATCGAACGATACCTCGACTGTACTACCTCATGCACATCTTCGCTCTGCGGTTAGCTAACGAACGGGGGAGGGCTAAAATGGTTTCTTGACCAAAGGACTCCAAGGGGACTCCCACTTCTCTTGTACTCATATCCGAGTCCCCATACTGCTATAGCCCCTAGCTCCAAGGTACCAGTTTGCTCCTTGATGGGCAGCAACCGGACCCTGAGCCGCGAGCAACCTCCACCCCCCAACCCAGCCCTCATCGTGCCCCTGCATCTATAATGCCATTGATGGAGAAGCATTAATACAACATTGCCATTTCTCAGACTCAATAGTCAAAGGTTTTGACGCGTTTTCGATACGCGTTTTCAAAACCTTTCAGACTGACAACGCCTGCTATGTACCTATGTATGATTTATTATGCTAGGCAAGGAAATGTTACCCTACAGGTCCTCACCCCTCTTGGTACCCCTACAACCTGCGGAGATTTGAGTGCCGAGTTGCAGTGAGGCGGCTTTGGGAGTGGATATCACGGCGGGTGGCTCGGGGCCATGGACAGATGATGAGATATATGGATTGAGGATGCTTTGCTTTTCTCTTCCCTAGCACTGCCAGGACATCTAGATTAGATTTGGCTTGGGGAGGGAGACGCACCATTTGAGGCGGTTGGTTGACGGATTATGATTTTATTGCTTTTTAGTGTAGATTACTCGCTTTCTAATATAGTTTTAATTGCTTTCTAGCCGATAGTTGCAAGGTTGTGTACCCACTCATTAGGAGTGGAGTTACTTGCAACCAAAAAAAAATGTATTGCTTCATAGTTGCTAGCTTAGAAATAAAAAGATTCTTCTTGAAAACATGTCTCCCGGTGCCCCATTGTGAAAAATGTGTTATGCGGTGATGCTTGAACTCGGACCTTGGTGAAACTGTGGTTGCTTTTTCTCCATCCTTGAACTGATCTTGACTGTCATGACAGCCTGATGTATTCTTTGGAACAGAGGAAGAACTGAGCTGGAGAGGATTTGAGCTTAATTGATAATCATTCATATTTCTTTCTTGTGTGCTAGTTTCTGTTATGTCACTATCTCTTAGTCTTGCTTAGTACTTGTTCTAGTTGGCTATCTTGGTCATATGTTGTAGGGCATAGATAGGAGGCTTTCATTGTTAGAGCGTGCCTTCAGTGTTAGAAACATTATTATCCTTGGATCCCTGAATTTTTGAGCCTGAATCCTTTCCATTTCATGCGCATTACCACATTACAGAACCCTATATTTGGCTTTGTTCGAGCTACCCAACAGTATTGCACAAACGCATATCCTGGCGAGAGGTGTGCGTGTTTTATGTGGGTGTTCTTGTTGGTAGGAATCGTGTTTGCGTCGATAGTGGACATGTGCTTATAGTGTTTCATATTGGTTCCTTAGCTTGAGTGTTGCTCATCGTCTCACTGTACCTACGTGCAAGAGCAAAGTTAGACTGTAATTCATTCACATCAAAAAAAAAAAATCCAAAAAAATAAGTCTTTATTTTATTAGTTTATTATCAAATAATGGCCTTTGCACTTGTGTCTTGTTGTAAAACTAAAAAGGTGATGAACTGCGACTGTAGTTGCGGTTGTCTTATACCCTACGCACGCCCACAATCACCGGTACAAGAGCCATATCGAATGCCACCCCAGCAAGCAAATCAACACCAGCGACACGACACAGAACCCACACCCCCAACGCGAAAATAGCACGACCCATGAGTCAATAAATTACACTTAGACCCACATATCGAGACGTATCTTGCTAGAGCAGATACTCTACTTAGCCTTCATCCACTTCGCTATTAGTGTTGATTGACATGTATCACGACTCCCTTAGAGTTAGACATCATCCTTACGCTCACCTCAAAATAGCAGCCCAAAAATCTCTCTACCCACATCCCACCCTACTATAGACCCCCCATACACTAGACAAAGCTCGAATCGCACACAACAACAGTCCCTCCACCACACTTAAACTACCAAACACACATAGGCCACACACTCCACCTCTAATGTCCTCTCGTAAGAATCTGCAAAGAACCGTGCCCCAAGGAAGCGCTAATGGAAAGTTCGCTGTGACTCGCATTTCGCGCATCAGACTCTGCCTCAACGCCCAACTGACTCCAGCCTCTTGACCTAACACCTTTCAACACCACAATGGAACCACAACTCGAAACAAGTGTTAGGTACCGAGAACGAAATCAGAGGGTGCCTTTGTATTTTAGGCCACAAAAGTTGAATATCATGATGCACAATTTTATAGAACACATGAGTGCGCCGGCAGCCTCGAACACGACACGACACCCACACGCAGTCAACCTCTCTATAGTCTAATCACCGCCCCCACACAAGAACACGCAAGTGCGTCCCTACGAATAGCAGACTAAACTATACTCCCTGAATCTCCATACCCTCTCACAACCACATACATAACACTTCAAGCGATGGCTAGTGTGGTGCGGACACAACAGACAAAACCCCACCTCGACTTTCAATGATTCCTTCGATAAGGCCACAGCTTAACCACTACTCGCCACTCGTTCCATGCACGTTTGAGAAGGGCACAACCAAATTCACCGCGCCCCGAAACCAGACACCACAACCAAACCGAACAAACCGCCGACGTCCATCAGCTCTTCGCCAGACTCCGTTGACTGCCCTCTACATAGACCAGCGATAGCGAACTCTCTCTAGAATCCAGCCCCGGAACTCCCGATAGTAATCTCGCCTTATTCCGCGGAACCCACCCACAAGATTCTCCGACACTCTCCTCGCGGAGTAACAATATCGAACATCGACATACTTTCAATACACACCATACCACCCTACTATCGTATCTATTACCGACCGCTGCCACCAACTCAATCTCATCTTGCACCACCCACCCACACACGACCACGCCCACCCCCAACATCACTCCAACCGCCACCTGAACTTATATCCGACCTCTAAAAAGCACCACGCTACCCACATATATCACCTCACCTACCATGAACTCTACAGCTAACTGGTAAAGCTCTCACGAGAGAAAAGATCCAACAGCTATTCCCATAGGCTTACACAATATCAATCTTGCCACGTCAGAATAATACAGACACTCACCATATTATGCCAACCAACACAATCCGAGGACCCATACCAATATCATACGAACCACCAGATGCACACCACTGCAATGAACGTCAGGAGATGGCACCAGCCACACGCAGCGAGAAAGATATACACAATACCACCGCAGACCTAGCTCACTCCATCAAATTCGGCCACTACCATTTCCATGATCCACCACTACAACAACTCCGCTCGTCACGCCGGACCAAACAAGACCACCACACAAACACAAACAACACACACAAAAAACAAAACAATCAAACTCGCACAGCCGCAACACATCACCTTCCTCGAGAGTCATCTCAGACATCACACCACCCTAGAACCATTCACACAAGCCTCCCATAATATACACAGACACACCCATAACGGTCCACCAATCAGCAATAACTCTTGAACCACTCACCGCCGCCTCCCCAATCACCCATCATGCCTCTCTGACAAACGCACACATTACTACCTGACCAAACCCCACACCACATCACATACGAATAACCAACGACTCCGATCCACCACTACCCGAGGCACACGCACATCCTAGCCAACCCTACATGGACTGTCAAAAATTAGCCTCTCCAATAAAATGTGCAAAGGGACATGATTGTAATTTAGCAAGCTTAGTTTAATTTAGAACTTTTCTCTGCGAGTTTAAAGGGCATACGACTCCTAATTCAATATCCCTCATCATCATACAGACATAGTCTATTATTCTAGCTTACAAACAATGCAACGACTACGAGCAACATCAAATATCACACAGCCTATATATACACACATATATAACATATATATCAACCTAGCAAAACTCACTACACATAACAACACCCCAATCAACACACTCGCTAGCCATACTTTCCATACATATATGGATAATTACTCCTACTTCATTTAATTAACAACCCTCTATGCGCTCTACACCAACAGACCCTCACTACACATATACTATATAATATTATAATCGCATAATCTGCAAACATCATGCATACTAATTAGCCACTCAACCCACACAATCCAAATCACCAATGATTCACTTATACCACTACTTAATTTAGCGGCTATCTCTATAACACACTATAAATATGCTCTCTTCATATTACCTAGCATCTCTAAACAAGTAAATTGTACTCATTCCCATAACATACAATACATCACTCCACCAAACTGACATACATAGACCTCAGAGCCCATATCACTAACGACGAACGATACCGCAACACCTAATACTCAACTTCTTCACAACCAGCCAGATCAATTGCGACATCCACCCTATCAACAAACACCGATAACACACAATGCACACATCTCCTCTCACTCCTCAGTAACATCATGCAGTTCAAAACTCTGACACCTCACTCTCATGCCTATAGGCAACTACCTCTTCTAAGATATACCGCTCAATTGCGACTCCGTCCACGCATAATTTCAATCTAGACGCATAACCGAACCAACTTAATTTGACACATCATTAGCAATATAGTCAACAGAGTATCTCTAGAACTGTCTACAGATCTGAAACTATAACAATACGAACAACATCACTATAAAACACCACAGCACCACACAAAGACAAAAAAATCCAACTCACAAACCAACACACCACACTTTCCTAGGTCGAGAGATACGGTAGAGTAGTTCTATAGTTTAATTGATTCCGAGAGAACTCTTAATTCCTGTTAATTGTCAATGTTATGAATTGTTGATGCACAATGTGTCAATACTGCTATAGTGAACCATAGCTCTCAGATTCTTTATCATATAGTTAATCTCTTCCCATTAATCGTAGTCATTAGTTTTAAGTAGTCACGTAATTCACAAAACAACGAACATTTGTTCATACTCTCCAGTTTAGAGGCCTTTTATTAATTCATTAATGAGTAGTTGTGTTCCCTCGTGGATACATCCCTGTTACCGACTAACTGCAGAGTTATTGTTAATAGGTATTTTGGATAGGTACGCAACAAGCTGTCATGGTGTACACAAGTCAAAACTGTACATGTCTATTCCTAACTAATTGATAGAATTTGT
>SNQN01004504.1:20808-31117 GCA_008642245.1 Bassia scoparia | reverse complement strand
AGAGATGAAACAGCAGAACACTATACCTCTAACTTTACTCTCCTTAATTGTAAGGCAAAAACTTGAGCTATAGTTTTGTTGGTCTTTAATGTTTAAGACAATTCAATAAATTTCTTGTTTAAATCTGTTTACTTATATTATTTATAAAATGTTTGGATAAATTGTCAAAAGTACCAAATTACAGCTTTTTTTGCGGAAAATACCTAGTTACCATTTTTGCACAAAAACTATCTAAAGTAGTGAAAAAAATTTATGACCATAATTGATTTGGTATTCATGTGTTGACTGTGATTTTTAGGTGATTTAAGTCACTGGTATGCACAAAAGACGGGGTGGGGGCTGGGTTGGTGAAGTTGCATAAAAACATACCATGATATCATGACCTCATTTTTGACAGTAGCATTGCCAAGTTATAGAACTTGATAATTTCTTCAGTTTTGGGATACTTGAACTTTAGGATGTAACAAGTCAATGGGTGATTGCATTCTGCCTGTCTTGCATTCTGCCCATCCTCCTTTATATGTCCCCATCTCTCTGGCCCTCTTTCACTTCCTCTCATGTAATCAAACTCGTGTCTCGTCATCTGCATACACACAAAAAGTTGCAAAACTTACTATTTACCAACAACAACAAATTAAATTATACATATATTTGAATTCAAATATATAAACTTTTTGTAATCCTATGCAATGTCATTTGTTGAAAATATTGCAAACAATTTCGAATTCAGTGACTGTAAATTATAATAATGCCGGGATGTAGTGGCGTATTCAAGAATTACGATAGTTTTTTTTTTTGCACCAACAATAAAATCTAATAATATTACAAATTTGTGCAAAATCTCAAGAGTTTATGGTATTTTCGTAATAATCGATTTTTCTGTAAAAATTATGCAAAAAAACTAAAATTTATTGAAATCCACCAGATTTCAACAATTCACAAATACACAAAATTAAACTTAATTGCATAAACATTAATGCAAGATTATAATAGAAACATCTATTTATAGAAGGGCGAAGTTTAAAAAAAAACTGTAAAAAATTTTTATGTATATTGCCAAAAAACAGCAGAGTTAAGCAAAAGAGTACAATGCATAAATCTTACCCACTTCTTGAGCAAAAGTTGAATGTAAGAGAAAGAAACAGCACAATTAGTAGATTGGAAAAGAACTATAGAAAGTTTCTCATTTTGAGGCTTAGAAATCAGAAAAATGAATGAATCTTTGAGTTTTTTTTTTTTTTTTGGAACTGAATTCTTTGAGTTGTTGAGATGTATGGTCTTAAATAATTGAATTTAGAGAGTAGTTTGAAAGTTTCCATTGTGTTATATTAAAATACAAAATGACAATAAACAAATGAACATTCTGCACACTTGCGCAGAATCATGTTGGAAATTAACTACATGGACTATTCTCCAACGACCTATGCAGCCACAGTGGAATATTTTATACAATTTTTAATTAATTTATTTTATTATGTTTTGCCACGATAGCGGGATGAAAATCGATATCAATTTTTAAGAAATCGGGAGGAAAAACTTTAACCAATTCAAACGTCTCTCACTCGATCTCTTAATCTAATAAAAAATTGCTTTGTGCCCTTAATTTTAAGCATTAAAATCTATTCGATGTTCATATTTTAAGAGCGATGAATCTTTATCTCTATAATATAAGGAAGAGGAGCAACGGTGTCCCCCTATGAACTTACATTTCTACCCTTAATGTGTATAATTTTGAAATTTTTTACAAAAAAATTCAAGCAACTCAATATCAACATAATCACAATTTAATGCAAATTTGCAAAAATAATTTAAAATTAAAGATATTTATCATTAATTCTCAATCAATCAAACATATATTATGCAATGATTTTAATAAAATATGCAAAAACTGAAATAATTACCACTTATATCTCTATTGTATAGAGGGAAGAGGAGGGTGGGGCGTGGTGCCCACCTAATTTACCCCTCTATCCTTACAATCATTCTTTAATCTTTATTTTAAGAAGTTTTATTGGTAAATTGATTACTCTATATATTATAATCAAGTGAGATTGCACTACTACCCTGACTAATCTTTCTCTTTATTTTTTGAGGAAGTTATTTTAGGTAAATTGGATGTATTAAATTGCAGTGAGATTAAACTTATTAATTGTCAATCTAAAAGCATTCAAATTTGATTCTCTATTTTGATAGTAAAGATACTCTCTTGTTAGTTGGTATTAAACGTTTCGCGACTGAAAAACGTTACTGGCACGCATCCACGTGCATAGAAAACTACTTACTATATAAAGAGAGAAAATGGGTTATAGGTGTGGTGGTGTGATGTATTGTATTATTATATGATTTTCCCCCATTTCTCTTGCTATATCGAATGGTTTTTGGCCTTCTGTAAGGCCTCTTTGCTACAATGTTGTTTGTTTAGTGTTTGAGTAAGTTTAGGTGCTTCCATTTATTTGGAGTGATTTCGGAGCTTAATTGCAAACAGTTACGGAAGTTTATCAGAAGTAGCAATGAGCTAGGAGTGGAGCAACGCAAGGAAGTTGATACATGCTCACTCTTTTGGCCATAAACTTTTGTTTCGTTCGTCGGATGGTGCGGATTCCAGCTGCATGGAAACTAGACTTCGAGAGCTTCATTGATAGACACATGCGTGATTTGGATCACCGAGCTCGAGATATGGCCTCTTTGACGATGGATGATTCTGCTGCCAAAACCATATCCGATCCGATCGATCACACCCGATCCGATGGATCGAGCACCGATTTCTGCACTTAAGTGGCTTTTAAATTAGCTTTTAATGAAGGGGATGATTGTAATTTAGCAAGTTAGTTAATTAGATATTTTTCTGATGTTTAAAGGATAGAAATCCTAATCTTCATTATCTTTATTCATTATTCAGTTTACATCAAAATAAGAGAAAAATTCCCAATTACGTATGTTGAACCCTAGGTTTTGGCTTTTCAATAAAATTCAATCTTCGATCATCAATTGCAATCTTTCTTTTGGTAATTAATTCTTCTTTAATTCAATTCCTTATTGCTTACAATTATTTATACTTTGATTTTATGGCATTGAATTGTTTAGCTATTAATTATTACTTCCAATTATTTTAGGTTTTATGTATTGTTTTGATTAGTCTTGCTTAATATGTTCTTCCACATTATAATCATCATGTTTAGTGCAATTATGATGAGTAGTTTTATTCTAGAGCGATGGGGATCTATAGCAGTATGATTGGGTTATTAATTGGGTTGATGGCAATCATGGCTGGCTTAAATTAAATTCCTATTTGATTGTTTTCATGTTATTCAATTAGGTAGTGCACGACTTAAATTGCATAATTAGATAGTCACGAGTTTCTAGATTAGTGATTGAAAACTTAATACAAGATCTACATCAATAGTAGAACGAGACTTTTCTAGGTCGAGAGATACGGTAGGAGTGTTCTATATTTAATTGATTCGAGAGAACTTAATCCTGTTTAATTGCCATGTTATGAATTTTGATGTCAATATGTGTCAATTACTGCTATAGTGAACCATAGCTCTAGATTCTTTTATCATATAGTTAATCTCTTCCCATTAATCGTATCATTAGTTTTAAGTAGTACTAATCACAAAAACAACATTTTCTTGCTAGTTTAGATGCTTTTATTCAATTCTAAT
The DNA here is from genome assembly GCA_008642245.1 of Bassia scoparia. Classification (NCBI taxonomy): domain Eukaryota; kingdom Viridiplantae; phylum Streptophyta; class Magnoliopsida; order Caryophyllales; family Amaranthaceae; genus Bassia; species Bassia scoparia. The sequence continues at coordinate 27,452 of SNQN01004504.1, read as the reverse complement.
CAGTAGTTGTTGTTTCCTCGTGGATACGATCCTGTTACCGACAACTGCAGGTTAGTTTTAATAGGTATTTTTGATAGGTACGCGACAAAGCCTGTCAAATTTGGCGCCGTTGCGGGGATCGAACCCGGGTCACCCGCGTGACAGGCAGGAATACTTACCACTATACTACAACGGCTTAATTATTGATTAATTTTTTGAGTCTAGACTATTTTTTTGTGATTGTCTTGAAAACAAGTTCATTGTTCTTCAGGACAAGTACTTACGATCGCTGTAGTTTGCTTCGGATTTATGCGCAGGTCTCTCGACTTGGGGATTTGAATTCCATACGATCCCAAGGTGGAGCGAATTACCATAGGCGGAAGAATTCGTGAGGCGGTTGGATTTTCAGATTCTTCCATCTCTCTTCAGTTTTCGAACCCCTTATACGAGACTGATTTAGAGAAGGAGAGTCACATTCAGTGCCAACGAAGTAGTCCATTCTGACCCTGAACCTGAAAGAGATGGCAGGACAACCGAACGCTCTCTCATGGACTACTCTCAGCCTAGTCGATAATGAGCCGACGGGTCTAGCATGCCTACAATAGCGGCAGCCAACTTTTGAGATTAAGCCCGCGCTGTTGATGATATCAGAGCGCGATCAAAGTTGGAGGGAATGCGACTGAGGATCCCAACTTGCACATTTCAATTTCCTCAATATTGTGGTATCTGTTAAGCATGCTGGTGTGAGCCTGATCAGCTCGTGTTATGCTATTCCTTTCTCATTGCGGGACAGACACTCGATGTATGGTTGAATAGTCTTGATGCGACACTTTTGATTCAATGGGATGCTCTATCTCTTATGCCTTCTACAAGAAGGTACATATCTCCAGAAAAGACTGCTCAAATGCGTAGCAAGATTACGAACTTTACGCAAGATGTTGATGAGACTCTATATGAGGCATGGGAGCGATACAAGGAGCTACAGTCGAATGTGCCCTCATCACGGTCTAGAGAAATGGCTTCTTGGTTCAGACTTTCTTATAAGGTGTGAACGATGGTGAATCTCGATTATCCTCATTCTGCAGCGAATGGGAAGGTTCATGGATGTCAGACAGTCAATGTCTGGAATGGAAACTGAATCGAGGAAGATGGCCAATCATAATGCTCATATGTCAATACCACGCAGGTGTGGTAAAGAAAACGGGAAGCATAGGTCGATCAGATCACTTTATAACAGCTCAGATATCAGTCCATCAATCAGAAGTTGGAGTCGGCAATCAATATGGAAATCGATCAGCCTCAAGTTGCAGCTGTTTAGGTCCCGAGTGAGATGTGACTGTGATAACTTGGTGGAATGGGGCAATCTAACTGTGGATGTCCAAATTCCTATGGATCAGGTAATGCGCGTTTCAGAATCATCCAACAATCCAAACTCCAACACATACAAATAAGGCATGGAGATAATCAATCCATATCTACTACAAAGAGTAACAATGGTGTAATCCTCCACCAAGTTTTCACAGGCAGCGAGCAAGCAGCTAGGCCGCAACAGCAAAACAGTATCAGCCACGATATCAGGCCCCTCATCAGAAAGGCCAAGTACAATCAGCAGTATACGACCAGCAGCTGCAGCCGCCATTGCACCGCCCAGCATTTGATCGTACTTGCTGAAATAAAAGAACATGATGTTACAGCAGCAGACGAGTATGATGCAAATGCAGGATAAGTTTGGCTCGATGATTGGGTCAGTTCAGAAAGATGTCCAGAAGGTTGTGAAGTGTGCAATATGAAACAGGCTGGACACACAGTTGCGCAACTGGCTACTTCTACTGGCAAAGGCAGCAGGTGTGTGCCCCTTCCTTCACAAACGCAACACGAAAGGATAGTGTCAAGCGAATCACCTTCGCAGTGGCACTAGCTACGTAGGTCCAACCGCCTGCAGCTGCCTGATAGCGCCTGAAGTGCTTCTCAGGTGAGATGTTGTAATGCAGGAAGAAAGACTGAAAAACGAGAAGAAGAGGGAAGTTGATGCAAAAGCTGATAAGGAGAGGGGGAAGCAAAAACACTCCACTGTGGTGCCCCCTATTCGGCTGCCTCTTTCCAGGCTAGAGTAGCCAAAAGAAGCAGACCAGCAGTGCAAGCAAATTCCTTGATTGGTAAAGAAATCTGCAGTAACTGTTCCTTTCATGATACGTAAACTCAAGTTCCCCTCTTAGCTAATTTTTGAAAGACATGTTGACTAAAAAGAGGCGAGTTTAATGCGGTGGAGACTGTTTGCTGTTTATCCGAACAGTTGCAAGTCTTATTAATTCAAAAAAACAAGTCTCCACCAAAGCTGAAAATCCTGGAGCTTTTCTATCCATGTGATATAGGTCTTTGCATATTGACAAAGGCCATGCTGTGTGATTTGGTGCTAGTGTGTAGTGTCAATGCCCTGTCAATCTGTAATAAACTTCAATATGGGGGATCTTAAATGCACTAGTATAACTTGCAGAATGCTATCGTTCTGTAAAATATCCTCATGGGTATTCTCTAAGGAAGTCCTGTCGTTGTGGCGTAATGTTAGTTACATTCCTATGTAGACTTGTCTGTCCTTTAACATCAATGAGAGGATGTCCATATTCCCGACTCGATCTGGGTCGACCCTTTTCACTTAGTACGAGCAGGGGCGAATCATAGATGTGATAAGAAATGGAAGGCTTACTCTGACTGTTGGGTGAATAAAGTGGTTTTAATCTATCTAGTGCAGCTTAAAAGTCGCCAGTTAGAAGCTGTCCTTGTTCCGACTAATTGTTTTAGGATTCGAGTATTTGATTTTGAAATTGTTGCAGGATAACGTTGCTCATCGTCGCTTTTAATAGGAATCTTCTTTGGAAGACATGTGATCGGTTGAGTCTCTGTGTAGGTGAAAGGAGACCCAGTGGTTGACTTCTAGTCAGCTGCACTAGATGGCATAAGAGGAGAGCGGAAAGGCTAAGCTAATGCCTACTGCCCAGTGGCATAGCTTCGGAGGTAACAAAGCCTGATAACGGAAACCCCTCCCTCGTACATGAAGATAATGTGTTTTTTAGATATACGGAGATGTACCGACTGTGATTGTCAAGCCTGACACCCACACTACGCTGTGCAGCTTTGAGCAGCTTAAAACTGTTGGACGTTTTGCGAATTCATCGAAAAGGCTCCTGAATGAAAACAAAGCTAGTTGATTGTATTGATTCTTAACGCAAGGTCATTAGTCCAAAGAAATTCTTCCTAATATGTCACAGGTCGAATTCTTTGGATAAGCGCCGAAGTCAAACATCGGCGCTCTTCCCGCTTCAGGCCAAGCGGAGATAATATCTGAATATGGCAAGAGGTGGTGAAGAAAGACTAAAAGGATAAATGAAACATTGCTTGATGCATGATTATTTACCCCATTTCTGATTCTAAGTGAATGAGTACTACCGATACCCGTTCCAAGGATGACCTCTAAAGCAAGGCGGGCCTACTACTGATTCTCAGTGATAAAATAGACCAATAAATATGAGGTTTTAAATGTGCCACCCTAGAATTTGACCAAATGTGACAACATGTGACAGACAATGGCGATCTGCATTCCGAGTATAACTTTATGGCCGCAACTCCAAAGTTTGGCCACTAAAAAGGAAACTCACTGGTCCCCGCTTCCCTTTATGATTCAGACTGATCTTGGACGAGTTTGGACTTCGAACATATCATTCTTTGAATCAATCATTGGTAGGGGTATTCGGATTTATTGAGCAGATTACAACCGTACTAACACACCTGAAAGCATCTCTTGAAGAAAAAGAGTTCTTACCTTCACATGTCCATATAAGTAACTTTGCATATCGGTATTAGTTAGTGCATACATTTAAGAGGTCACTATGTAAACGCTCCAGCAACCTCCCTGCCTCTGAGATGCTCATGAAATGGCGTCTAATCTATCTCTGTGATTTTTCTAGAGTCGTACTTGGATAGTCTTTATGATGATTTTAGAGTGGTGTATGGGTTCTGATTCATGATGCATGCTTGAATTAATCTGTTCCTTAGAGGTCTGAAAAGATGCGAAGATGTAAGTTTGGCGTGCTGAACTGGGAAAAGTGCCATTTTATGGGTCAACTAATTACTCTTATACTACTCCAAAAAAACACCTACGAATCTCCGTGTCCCTCTAAAATGCCCGACCCTATCATGACAATTCGAGGGGACGGTAGCCACCGAACACAAGTATTTATACCACCATATACTGGCATCCCTTCCCAAGGACACGTTAGGTATGTAATACCGTCGGGAAAGGAACTTTCTAATCTTCAAAGAAGACATCAGAGATAGACCATTAGATTATAAGTATGATGCTTAGGTGAAACTAATGTGTCCAAGTTATTATAAGAGTGGGACACGTAGATAACCTACATAAGTCCCACATTAAATAAGAGTGCACTGTGGACACTATATGGGTAAGGCTAAGTTTTCAAATCCCATCCCACATAAGAAAGGACCACTGTTGATAGGAACCTAACTAGTTGTTACAACGAATTTTTACAATAAGTGTCTGGACACATTAGTAGGCTTAATACAAGAGTCCAACAGTTTCACATAAATTTGTAAATAGAGGACAACGTTCACGTACCTAACGTTGCTTCCATACCTTACGATAACCAACCAGCGACAACAACATCCATCTTACCCGTGAAACCTATACGTGTTCCACTCCTGTCCCTACATAATGATAGGGAGACCCACGTATATATAACCTAATGCGTCATCCAGCGATTACATAAGAAAGGCACCCGCGTAATAGGTAGGCTAATATCCCTTGTGTCCAAATTATTAGCCTAAGTTACGGGGAACGTTAGTTAAGCTGACGTGTCCAAACACTTGCACAAGGGGACACGTTAGATATGCTAATATGTCCAAATTGAAATTACAATCCAATAATGTCCTAATTATATATTATTTATCAAATAAACCATAATGATAGTCCCGAATAACTACTAATTAATAATAATTCAAAATATATTTATAAAATAATAATAAAAAATATCATCTTAAAATATCTACAACTAATATTTTCGAAATTCAATTCTACAATATAGATATTCATTATTCTAATCAAATTATCCAAACCTCAATCAAAAATATATTTCGATTCCGGATTCGTACAAAATTCGAGTTATATAAAATACGGCAAGATCTAGAACTTAATATATTAGTTACACTAACAATTAATTACTTAAAATCTCACAATACAAACCTACACCAAAATTCATTGATGAAGAGTCTGCACCAGATATCAACCGAATCAGAGCAGATTCCATCTCCTCTTCGACGGGAATATAATTCTGGTGGGCCCCGAAGAAAAATGCTCACAATGTTTAAAAACAAAATATTAAATAGCGATAAAATCATAATTGCCTCCCGGTAAGAACAAATCTATTAACACTATATCACACTTGTAAGGAAATGCAAAACAACCAAATACTCAACTAAGCCCTGAATTACCCTAGGTTTCACATCAAGCACAATTCCTTACCCTAAGCTATCACTTTACAACAGCCAGCGCATTTTCTTAGGAAAACAAAATAATGAAAAATTCCAAATGAACCATAGATCCCTGATCCACATATAAATTTTGCTTCACAAGTGCAAGATGACGTTACCATTTGCCAACCAGAGGTGGACTCTTAATTATAAATGTATAGTTTATTGTACAAATATAATTTAAATACTTCAATTGGAACAAAGGGAGTTGCTTAAATACTTAGCGGAATCACCAGCAAACTATAACCAGGCCAAAAGTTTTACTTAAAGTAAGGTCATAGAACAATAATATCCACTATGAAAATTGTCAACAAACATATGTGAATAATGGTTCTTATAACGTTGAGTGAAGCAATACTCCGATATAAATTAGGTGCTGCTTACATGTGTAAACTCAACCTTCTAACTCACCTATTATGTGCTACTTACTTTTGTTCACTTGTGATATGTTATTAATCTACGCTGTGAGCAAAAATACTCTTGACGGGATTTGTTATAAACCACAATATTATTTCACATCAAAAATATCACGTTTAAAACAAACCAAGAACCATATTGCAACTTGTGCCGCATGACTACAAGTCGTACAACATAGGCCCTGAGCCCCTATACACTCCTGATAGTCAAGTTGAGGAAACACAAGAGCGATACGCAATAAATTAATAGCCATGAGAGTACCAAACCTTGTTTGTGCCCAAGTCGCTGCAGAGAGTAAACATTGATATCCCTTATTAAGCATGAGAATGACCTACAGACCTATTTTGCTTATCAATGACCATCATATCAAAAAACCATGCACAAAGTGTCAATAAATATAGTTCAAAAAAATAAAACACCAAAAACTCATCATTCTTTAACACAAATACCATGTGAGCAAAGACCATTTATTGAAATAGAAACCACATCTTAATACCGCGCAAAACATATCATATTCTTTACCAAACCTTTGTTTAACAGAATTAACCATCATCATATATAATCGAAAATTACCCCATCTTATTACAAAAACTTCATCTATTAGACAAAATTAGTTAGATTGACCAAAAGGAACTTAAATTAATCTTTGTTATAAGTGCAATTTGATATTAACGTCCGAAGGTAAATTAGGTTTTTAATACTCAGTA
>SNQN01004504.1:0-20778 GCA_008642245.1 Bassia scoparia | reverse complement strand
TATTCCCGAATTCGATGAGTCCCGTTTTGCTGATTTTCGATGTCCGGACTCATCGTACCTCGACTCGTACTACCTCATGCACAGTCTTCGTTGGGTAGTACGAGACGGGGGAGGGCTAAAATGGGTTCTTGCAAAGGACTCAAGGGGGACTCCCACTTCTCTTGCTACTATTCCGAGTCCCCATACTGCTATTGCCCCTAACGCTCCAAGGTACCAGTTGCTCCCTGATGGGCAGCAACCGGACCCTGAGCCGGAGCAACCTCCACCCCCACCCCAGCCTTTGCGTGCCCCTGATTATAATGCATTGATGGAGGGCATAAACAACATTTCCATTTCTCAGACTCAATTGAGTCAAAGGTTTGACGCGTTTGATACGCGTTTTCAAACCTTTCAGACTGACACGCGCCTTGCTATGTACCCAATGTATGATTATTATGCTAGGCAAGGAAATGTTAACCCTGCAGGTCCTCACCCCTCTTGGTACCCCTACCCTGCGGGAGGATTTGGTGAGCCAAGTGGTAGTGGAGGCGGCTTTGGGAGTGGATATCCAGGCGGTGGCTCGGGCCATGGTCTGGATGATGAGGATGATATGGATTGAGGTGCTTGCTTTCTTCTCTTCTCTAGCATTACGGACATTGCTAGATTTGGCTTGGGGGAGGAGAACAAGCACCATATGAGGCGGTGGTTTGAGGTATGATTTATTGCTTTTTAGTGTAGATTTTATCGCTTTCTAGTATAGTTTTAATTGCTTTCTAGGATAGTTGCAAGGTTTGTACCACTCATTAGGAGTGGGAGTTTACTTGCAACCAAAAAAATGTATTGCTTTCATAGTGTAGCTTAGAAAATAAATTAGATTCTCTTGAAAAACATGTCTCCCTGTGCCCATTGTGAAAAATGTGTTATGCTTGTGATGCTTGAACTCGACCTTGGTGAACTTGTGGTTGCTTTTCTGATTCCTTGACTGGATTTGACTGATATGACTAGCCTGATGTATCTTTGGAACGAGGAAGAACTGAGCTTGAGAGGATTTGAGCTTAATTGATAATCATTCATATTTCTTTCTTGTGTGCTAGTTCCTGGTGTGTCACTATCTCTTAGTCTTGGCTTGGTACTTGTCTAGTTGGCTATTTGGTCATATGTTGAGCATGATAGGAGGCTTTCATTGTTAGGAGCCGTGCTTCAGTGTTTAGAAACATTATTATCCCTTGATCCTTGATTTTGAGCCTGAATCCTTTCATTTCATGATTACCTACATTACAACCCTATTTTGGCTTTGTTCGAGTAACCCAAGTTTGGCTTGGGGGAGCATATTGGAGGGTGTTGCGTGTTTTGTGGGTGTTTTTGTTGGAGGCTCGTGTTTGGTCGATAGTTGGGGTGGTATAGTGTTTCATATTGGTTCCTTAGCTTGAGTGTTGTCATCGTTTCTATGTATAGTGCAAGGCAAAAGTTAGTTGTATTCATTCAATCAAAAAAAAATCCAAAAATAAGTTTTATTTTATAGTTTATTATCAAATAATGCCTTTGCACTTGTGTCTTGTTGTAAAATAAAAAGATGATGATGCGATGTAGTTGCGGTTCTTGGAGTTGGATGGTTTTGGTTATTCGAGTTGGAGTTTGCTTGGAGTTGTCTTAGCCTTATCACTTGGCTATTAGTGTTGATTGATGTATGCTCCCTTGAGTTAGATATTTAGCTCACATATCCCAAAACTTATCCTACCCCTAACCTTAGCCCCATTACAAGCTATTAAAAGTCCTCACTTGATAAACATGTGTCCATTTGTGTCTTGTAGATTGAGTACCTTGCCAAGGTTGTTGAGTTGTGTGTGCATTTCGAGTCGACTTGTAGGTTGAGTGCTATTGATAACCCTTTCAAACACATGAGTGTTGGTGAGATGGGAGGGTGCCTTTAGTATTTTAGGCCACAAAGTTGATTCATGTGCACATTTTATGCACATGTGGGGTGGTGAGCGAATGGGTTCATTTTTAACCCACCACACAAAGAGAGGAGTGTCACTAGTGAGTAGTTCTTCCTTGATTCCTATTCACCTCTCTATACTTGATGGATAGTTGTGTTTTGGATGATTTATGTTCTTGGATAGGCATTGAACTACTTGGAATCTTTGGTTGAGGAATTGGTCGCGAGCATGTTTGAGATGTTGTTTTTATGGGGTGAGACGTGTTTAGATCGAGAGTCTATGTTAGCTTGCTTGAGGACAAGCAAGAGTTTGGCTTGGGGGAGTTTGATGTATTGTATTATTATATGATTTTCCTCCCATTTCTCTTGCTATATCGAATGGTTTTTGGCCTTCTTAAGGCCCTCTTTGCTACTAATGTTGTTTGTTTAGTGTTTGAGTAAGTTTTAGGTTGCTTCCATTTATTTGGAGTGATTTCGGAGCTTATTTGCAAACATTACGGAGTTTATCAGAAGTAGCAATGAGCTAGGAGTGGAGCGACGCAAGGAAGTTGATACATGCTCACTCTTTTGGCCATAACTTTTGTTTGGTTCGTCGGATTGGTGCGATTCCATCTGCATTGGAAACTAGACTTCGAGAGCTTCGATTTGATAGGTCACATGCGTGATTTGGATCACCGGAGCTCGAGATATGGCCTCTTGAAGATGGACGATTCTGCTGCCAAAACCATATCCGATCCGATCGGATCACACCCGATCCGATCGGATCGAGGCCCGATTTTGCACTTAAGTGGCTTTTAAATTAGCTTTTAATGAAGGGCATGATTGTAATTTAGCAAGCTTAGTTTAATTTAGATATTTTTCTGATGTTTAAAGGGATAGAAATCCTAATTCTTCATTATCTTTTATTCTATTATTCTAGTTTACATCAAAATAGAGAAAATTCCCAATTACGTATTGTTGAACCCTAGTTTTGGCTTTTCAATAGAATTCAATCATTCAATCATCAATTGCAATCCTTCTTTTGGTAATTAATTCTTTCTTTAATTCAATTCCTTATTGCTTTCAATTATTTATACTTTTGATTATTGCTTTGAATTGTTTTAGCTTATTAATTATTACTTCCAATTATTTTAGGGTTTTATTATTGTTTTGATTATTCTTGCTTTAATTATGTTCTTCCACATTATAATCATCATGTTTAGTGCAATTATGAGTGAGTAGTTTTATTTCTAGAGCGATTGGGGATCTATAGCAGTATGATTGGTTATTAATTGGTTGATGCAATTCATGGCTTGGCTTTTCATCAAATTCCTATTAGATTGTTATTCATGTTAATCAATTTCGTAGGGCCCGACTTCATTGGTTAATCTGATTAGTCACAAGTCTCTAGATCTAGCGATTGAGACTTAGAACAAGATCAACATCAATAGGTAGAACGACACTTTCCTAGGTCGAGAGATACGGTTAGGAGTAGTTCTATGGTTTAATTGATTCGAGAGAACTTTAATCCTGTTTGATTATGCCATGTTATGAATTGTTGATGCCAATTTGTTATCAATTACTGCTATAGTGAACCATAGCTCTAGATTCTTTCTTCATATAGTTAATCTTTTCCATTAATCGTAGTCATTAGTTTTAAGTAGTCTTAATCACAAAAACATTTTTCTTGCTAGTTTAGATGCTTTTATTCAATTAATCAGTAGTTGTTGTTTCCTCGTGGATACGATCCTGTTACCACTAACTGCAGGTTAGTTTTAATAGGTATTTTTGATAGGTACGCGACAAGCCTGTCATGGTGTCCATCTAAAATGTACATGTCTATCCTACTATTGATGAAATTTGTTAAACAAAACAATTAATATGAACATTATAGGTACCAATTGATTGTTGGTGCAGTGGTGATTGAAACTGCATTTGATAGGAAGAACTTGTGTTTGATCCCCGCAACAACAATTAATAGGGAACTGGAACCTCACCACCCAGAACTGATCCCCCCACCTTTGAATTATTTATTTCAAAATAATCCCAGCTTTATACGCTTAATAATTAGATTTTAATCTCATAAATTAATCAATTGCTATACTTTGCATATTGTATACTTTGTATTACAGGTGACCATGGCCGGGCCGGGTTCGGGCCAGGCTTAGCTTGAATATTTAGGTTCTTAAATCAGACCAGACCGAGCTTGGATTCGGGTATAAACTTGTTGTCCAAAGTCCAAAAAAATGGAACGGGTTTGGCGGGCTTTTCGGGCTTTTTCGAGGAAAAAAAACGTGTCCAAAGCCCGCAAAATTTCGGGTCGGGCTATACTTGATCACCTCTATTTTGTATTAAACATTGATTGAAGATTGAAACTTCTAAAAGWGTAAGAGGAAATCAATTAATTTTTGAGTTTGACTATTAAAAGTTCTTAATTAATCACAAATTCATGATTATAATCTTAAAACAACTTGCAAATTTTTCAAATATTTTTTGTACCAAGTGCACACATTACAAGAGAAGATGCAAGATCAGATCATCTTGTTATGATAAAATGTTGGATTGTAGGCATTGTCATAATGAAATTTAGGTGGGTTGAAATTACTTCCTCCGTTTCTTAAAAATTGCATCAGTCAACATTTACGCTTGCCGAGACATAATTTTGAKRTTTATTAACTATAAACTATCTACAAATATTATTAAAAGGTGTTCTAATCTATGTCAATATGTCATGTGTCACTTTTATTTACCATAAATGCACCATGTGGAACTCTTATTTTTCTACATATTGCGTCATGTATTCGAATTGTGTCATTTGTGCGCTGCTATGTCATTAGCTCCTACATCCACTTAGGGCATGTGCAATGGCAAGCATATTGTCAAATTAGCTTACATTACCACATAAGAATATTTTTAGCTACTTTATATCTCAATGGTTAGCTAATTGTTAAACTAGCTCTCCATTAAAACATGTTCCACTTACCTATATTTACTTGTGGAAACTACACCAATATTTAATGATTTTGCTTAGTTTTCTTCCCAATGGTCAAGCTAATTGTTCAATTTTGTTCCAATGGTTAAGCAAATAYCCTGGGACCTTTGGAATTTYCAAGTTAGTCCCTAYCTACAACTATTGCACATGRCTTTATAATCTTTAAAAAAATTAGGTGAGTATTTCGAATCTTAAGGTTGAAGGGAGCGTTGGGTTMTTCGAATTGAGTGTTGGGTTGTTCGAATTTGGGTGTTGAATTGAGTGTTGTGTTTTCGATTGGGGTTTTGTATGCTATAAGACCTGGGTTGAATTTACATTTGTGATTTTCAAGTCATCTCTAAATTTTCGCTTGATATCTTAAATCAAGTTTCCTAACAAATTTCTCCCTAAATTATCAATTCTGAAACCAAAGCACGARAGTCCCAGCACCAATGCTCAGCAAGTTCTTTAASGAAGGCGACAGCTCAGCCGCCTCGGCAATATCAGGAGCGATCATTGAAGTTGTAAGAGACGCCGTGGTAAGCCCACTAACCGTCTTCTCCTTCAACGAGGCATGGACTTTAAGGCCCACTACTATGCTATAAGCTTAAGTGGTGCGCCTGGGGTGGCTGGAATTTAGGTTGGATTGTTGTGGTTGGCCAGTGGTGGCTGGGCTTGAATTTAGGCTGGGTTGTGGTGGTTGGAATAGTGTGAGGTGGTGGTGGTGGTGTGATGAGGTTGGTGGGAAGAGGGGTAATTATAGATTAATTAAATTATTTAGGGTTAATAAATGAATTTTGGGTGTTCATTATGATTCAAGGGATTAAACTTAACGGAATTAATTTTTCCGTTAAAGGTTAACGGAATTTGGGCTTAGTAATGGGCCAATTTATGGGAATATTTCTGACTCGCGAAGGGGTATCTTGCAGCTTTTAAAACAAAGGGATATATGGGTTAATAGGTCAAACCTCAGAAGTTATGGATAAATCCCTTTTCAAATAATTAAATCAGAAATCTAGAAGTGCTCGGAATTTATCCGGAATATTCTAGAAGGGTATTTGATTCCAAGGATGTCAAATCCAGATCTAATAATATTTCGGACCATGATAGATGTAGAAATAGATGCAATCTCACAAATGAAAGGTAGATAACAGTGGCAAATCGTATTATACTTGGTGACGTGGAAGCCACGTCACTAGAAGCATATATATGTTGAGAATAACGTATTACTGCTACTCAAGCGTATATATGCTTCTCAGGATGTATATACGCTTTGTTTAGCGTTATATATGCTTCTACACTATAGTGTGATTTTTCATTTGCTATCTTATTTTTCCATACGCTTAATAAATACACTGCTCTCGTGCTTATTCGAACATAACGAAAATCAGTATTCGATAACGAAAAACTTTCGTACTTCGTGAATTAAAGCTCTCAAAAATCTCCCTCTCACAAATACTCCAAAACACAATCACTCACAAAAAATCAAAGGTTTACGAATTTGTCGCAGCTTTCGAGTCGTTCTTGTGCGAATCAGGTACAAATAAAGTCTGAGCTATCAATCCAACTCTGTCTCTTCTTTTGTTATTATCTTAGGATTTTTGTATAATACACACTTTGTTTACCATTTTTTAAAAATTCTCACCTTTTGTTTTTTTTTTTTTTAAATTCCACCTTTTACTTCTAATTTGTTAAAAATTCCACCTCTTAACGGTTCCGTTAAACTTCTGTTAAATTGAAGTTAATTGGTATTTCATATACCCTCTTTCCTTCCTCCTTTGTCTCCTCCACGACCATCTTTCACCCTTTCTTCTTCCTTCTTCCTCTCTTACTCTGTTCTCTTCTCCTCTGTTATACATACTCATTCTTTCTTTTTTAGAAGAGAAGAATAACTATAACTGCAAGTAGTTTTACTTCATTTGTTTACTCAAAAATGGGAATGGTTTGAATATTCTGTTTAACGCCATGACGATTTCGACCCACCTCGTTCTTTCTCCTCTGTCAAATTTTTCTTTCTCTCCTCCTCCTCTTAAAGTCTCGCCAAACCACGCTATTCCTTCTGGTAATTTTTTTTTGGATCATAGTTTGATTTCATGCTTTTGATTGTATTTGAAGTTTTGCTTGATTATTTGAATGCTGTTAATTTCGCGATTTGATTTGATTTTGTAAAAAAAAATGTTGTTTTATTCCTCTTTGAAGATCAATGATAGTAGCTGTAAAGTTCTACTGATTAAAATACTGATGATATGATGATGATTGTTGCGTTAATTGGAATTATAGTGAATGGTGAAAGAATATCCCCTTTTCTCTATTATATGTATGCATAACCACACTTTTCATATCCTGCACTTATAGTTTCATCCTTATTGGTATCTGTGATATAATCTTAGTCAAATCATGTTATGCCAAATGACACAATTTCAAGCTATCATATCATAAGCATTAAAATACTTATCTACAATATAGATATAATCATAAGCATCACTAAATTACAATCATCAAATATAAAATGTGTAAACTTGATTGAATTGCTTGCCTGAGAACCTCTGGCGTAGATATTGCCATCAGCATCAATGTCAGCACGAATGGGGGGTGAGTCCACTTGTGGGATTCGACCGAACAGACATCAGTGTGGGAGTTCAAGAGGACTGAGGAAAGACCGGTTTCTGCCAGGCATTTGAGCAAGATCAAAGGCTTGTTTTCGACGAATTCAATGATCTGGGATTCAAGTGATAAGGATTTGCTTGAGAATGATGAATACAAGCAGCATTACTTGATCTCTTCACAACAGTTCAGTTCATTACTCTGTTCAAATTGAGCATTTGGTGTTTAATATTTTAAGCGTATGTGAATTTATTAAACTTATATTTACACAATTCTGAATTCGCAAAACAATTCGATTTGTTAATGCAATTTTGATGGTGAAAAGATAGAGGAGAAGGAAGACAGGTAAGAGGAGGAAGAGGAGAAGAAAGGGTGAAAGTGGATGTCGTGGGAGGAGACAGGAGGAAGGAAGAGAGAGTATATATGAATTACCAAATTAACCTTCAATTTAGAATTTTTACGGAACCGTTAAGAGGTGGGAATTTTTTAACAAATTAAAGTAAAGGTGGGAATTTAAAAAACAAACAAAAGGTGGGAATTTTTAAAAGTGGTAAACAAAGGTGGTATTATACAAAAATCTTAATTAATTAATATTTATATTGAGTTTTTTGTTTTGTTTTGTTTTTCAATCATGTAAATACTTTTGTTTTAAATGTTTTGGCTTTTTTCGATTTTTTTTTTAATTATTTGTTGTCAATGCTACAATCTCTTTTTGATAGTGATTCGTTTGAAGCAAGCTTTTGGATAACGCTAACTTTGTTTTCTTTTTGTGGTGATGCGATACATAGGTAAGTTAAACTGTGTTAATATATTGTAAAGTTTTAATTTTTTTCTTCTCCGTTATCAAATTAAAGCAACAACAACCAAATTTCCGCATTTTGTGAATGGTTGAATATTTAATGTAATGAGCAAATTAATCAAAATAATTTTAAAAGAATAAAGTTATTATCTCATTTTTCAATGTGTTAAATTATTTGAATATATGTTTGTTAATTGTTAAATTCAACCTGAAAAATGCGTGAAATTTTATTTGTTGCGTTTAATTTGATACGGAGGAAGTACATGATTGATTTTGATTCTTTGAATATAACGCTTATGATTGCTTGACAAGACATTTTGGCGATCACATTAAAGTAAGTAAATTCATTATGGACACCGATTTTAGGTCCGTATTAATTGATTAATTCAAGTGATCACAGATAGCTAGTAGTAATACATGTATAATAGAAACTCGCTTTTAATGTTGTTAGGATTAGAGCATTTCTAAGGAAATTGTTATGTATCCAATGAAGTTAATCGAAAGAATATAAATGATCGAGTAGATGCGCTAGATTGGACAGATTTGGGTCAAAGATTCATTCCGTATATTCCAAGACCCAATTGGAACTGGATCTAACAGTGGGGCCATTAGTTTAACTCAATGTTTCGGGCGTCCGTAAACTTGTATAGACACGGTGCAATTTTGCACTCGAACACTCCCCAATGTACTAAGTGCGGTATCTTGTGGTCAAACCCACAAAAAAATTCGATGTAGGACAAGACCCGATAAGGGTACATGCCTACATAACATACAGTAATTTTAGGATCAAAATCAACACATGATCAAGGGATACAGCTATCTGAAAATAATAAGCAACAAACTAACAGTCAGCAGCTGCCAAACATAAACAGGCAAAGATTTGGGACTAATATTTAATTTATGCACTCATTATGTGTATTCATGTGAGAAGGAGATGGATGCCTAAATTTAAAATATGGAGTGCCAAAATTAGTTCTCACATAAACACACACAACTTAAACATTAAACAAAGTGATTAATTTATTTTACAAGCTTGATTAATTTCCTTCAACAGAATTTACATAATTACATGCACTTGAATCATGTGTGCATAAACTTGCTATTTCAATGATGTAAAATATTACACAAATAACGAATTAAAAAAGGTGTTTAATTGAATAATGTAATGACAACTTACAAATAATGAAACAATATAGTCCATCATTCGAAGAATATAATGTGCAAAAAGAATTAGTATTGCTACTGCTAGTGATGTTTATTCATCATAGAAGCCAATTTACTGGATGCAAAATTTAGTGTTATGTCATGGTTCTGCATTATTCTTGATCATACGGGAGAAGAGGTGCACCTTCCTTCCATTGATTTGCTGTAAAGGTCTTGCGTTCTTCTCCGCATGCTGCAATTAAAGAACAGATCAGAAAATTTTAGATCATATACTCGAAAACTTGAATCTTCTTAGAATGCTCCGAATATATAGGTTGTGACTTACATCTTGAACAGCCTCTCGCAACACATGTACTTGATGTTCTGAAACGCTCCCAATCTGTAAATACAGAACCAGAGTCCCCATCAAGGCATCAAACACCGATTCTCTTCATGTATGGTTTGCTTTTTTTATTTTATAAACGACTTCAGTTGAACTGAACATAGCCATAGTGTGTTACGTGCTAATATACATTTTAAAGCTAGATTAGATTCATAGTCGTGAAACGATCGATTTCTAAGTCTATATACAATGTCATATCTAGCAGTCGCGGTGATAATGTACGTACCTTGGTGTTGATAGACCAAATGACACCCTCAGTGCAAGGAGGYGTGGTGAGTGAGCCCAAGTATCTGTGGTAATTCTCTCCTCCCATCTTGATCTTTGCTGGGTGTATTATTCCAATATCTATCTCCAGTGTAGTATCTGATATTGACTTTATTTTTTCAGTGAGCTGCAATATCAAAAGTTGAACAATGTCACTTCACTCAATCCTGGAAAAGTGAGACTACTTTTGTCTTGATAACGAACATGTGTAAGGTATCACCGATTGTATTCAGCTAATGAAAACAAATTGAGCGTGATTGCACTTAGCTATGTTATGTACAACCGATTGTACAATACTGTCGAACATAACTCATGCTTACGGATAATCAAAGACAAATTCAATCGCTACATTACTCTCATTTTTTTTATAAAAAAAAAAAAAAATTACCTTAGAGAGGAAATGATTAGGCTTGCCAATCTTGTAAAGAAGTGCAATAACAGCAATCTTGTTGTCTTTGCTTTGGTGAACCATGTGCAACTCCATATCATACCTAATTAATTGGTAGTAGACAAGACATTCTTTAATTTTTCAAACTTGTGTCAAAAAGACATCAGCATAAGACTAGGAATAGAAACAAACTACCACATTATATAGTATATAAAAATTAAGGCAAAAGTTAATGAGCGCCCCCGGCATTAAGTGAAAATATTAAATGAATATAAACATTAATTACATCCATTGCTGCGTGATTTTGACATGTATTTCGAAATTTATACCATTTTAGTAAATGTATTTAGTTCTTAATCTTCTTATCTTACGCCACAAAGCCCCAATAAACAATAACGAAAAAATTAATAATAATTGTGGCGAAAACACGGTTATATATGTGTGATATTGTCAACCAAAATTGTGGCAAAAACACCATACCTTTGACCATTGATTGTATGCTCTGATGGAGAGTGCCAGTGAGATTGCCGTAGAATGTAATCAGTGCCGTTGATTTCAATTTTACTGTTTTCATCTTTCCACTCAATCTAACAACATTGGGGAAAATAATATATTAAAAATGTTAGAGTTTATTTTTAAACATCAATTTGAAAATTTAAGACTATTAGCAAATACAAGTAGTTTCCTTATAATCAAGAGATAATTTGCCTACAAAAGGGAAGCAAAAAGGAAAAATAAAACATGCATTTTGTCTACAATTTGCCTTTATAATTAGGAGACAATAAATGGCATYAAGAATTAAACTAGGAGGCGTTTATGAGTTTGGAATMAAAAATTAAACTAGGGTATTATGAGACTGAAACTTATTATTCGTATCCATGTGTTTGGATTTGTAATTTTTGTATCGAAATTTCAAACACAATTGCTTATATTTGATACCTAGAACGACTAGAAGTTTGAAATACCCCATGGTCCACCTTTCACTTTGAGTNTAATAGAAACTCGCCTTCTTAATAGTTTCTAGGATTAGAGCATTTCCTAAGGACAAAATTGTTATGTATCCAATGAAGTTAATCGAAAGAAATTACAATGAGTCCGAGTAGATGCCGCTAGATGTGGACAGATTTGGGTCAAAGATTCATTCCGTACCATATTCCCGAACCCACGATCTGGAAACTGGATCTAACAGTGGGGCCATTAGTTTAACATCAATGTTTCGGGCGTCCGTAAACTTGTATAGACACGGTGGCGATTTTGCACTCGACAACACTCCCCCAATGTACTAATGTGCGGTATCTGTGGCTCAAACCCACAAAAAAAAATCGATGTAGGACAAGACCCGATAAGGGTACATGCCTACAATAACCATACAGGTAATTTCCTAGGATCAAAACAACACATGATCCAAGGAGGATACAGCTAATCAGAAAAAGCATAAGCAAACAAWATAACAGTCAGCAGRTGRCAAACATAAACAGGCAAATGATTTTGGCACTCCATATWTTAATTTATYCACTCCATTATGTGACTATTCATGTGAGAGGAGATGGAATGCCAAAWTTAAAATATGGAGTGCCAAAATTAGTTCTCACATAAACACACACAACTTAAACATTAAACAAAGTGATTAATTTATTTTACAAGCTTGATTAATTTCCTTCAACAGAATTTACATAATTACATGCACTTGAATCATGTGTGCATAAACTTCTATTTCAATGATGTAAAATATTACACAAATAACGAATTAAAAAAGGTGTTTAATTGAATAATGTAATGACAACTTACAAATAATGAAACAATATAGTCCATCATTCGAAGAATATAATGTGCAAAAAGAATTAGTATTGCTACTGCTAGTGATGTTTATTCATCATAGAAGCCAATTTACTGGATGCAAAATTTAGTGTTATGTCATGGTTCTGCATTATTCTTGATCATACGGGAGAAGAGGTGCACCTTCCTTCCATTGATTTGCTGTAAAGGTCTTGCGTTCTTCTCCGCATGCTGCAATTAAAGAACAGATCAGAAAATTTTAGATCATATACTCGAAAACTTGAATCTTCTTAGAATGCTCCGAATATATAGGTTGTGACTTACATCTTGAACAGCCTCTCGCAACACATGTACTTGATGTTCTGAAACGCTCCCAATCTGTAAATACAGAACCAGAGTCCCCATCAAGGCATCAAACACCGATTCTCTTCATGTATGGTTTGCTTTTTTTATTTTATAAACGACTTCAGTTGAACTGAACATAGCCATAGTGTGTTACGTGCTAATATACATTTTAAAGCTAGATTAGATTCATAGTCGTGAAACGATCGATTTCTAAGTCTATATACAATGTCATATCTAGCAGTCGCGGTGATAATGTACGTACCTTGGTGTTGATAGACCAAATGACACCCTCAGTGCAAGGAGGYGTGGTGAGTGAGCCCAAGTATCTGTGGTAATTCTCTCCTCCCATCTTGATCTTTGCTGGGTGTATTATTCCAATATCTATCTCCAGTGTAGTATCTGATATTGACTTTATTTTTTCAGTGAGCTGCAATATCAAAAGTTGACAAGTCATCAACTCAATCTGGGAAATGAGCCTGCTTTTGTCTGATAACACCATTTAATGTATTCACCATTGTATTCACTAATGAACCAAATTGAGCTTGCTGCCACTTAGCTATTTATGTACAACGATTTACAATACTTCGCACAAATCAGCTTACGGATATCAAGAAAAATCAATCCTACATTCCTCTCATTTTATAAAAAACAAAAATACCTAGAGAGGAATCTTAGGCTTGCCAATCTTGTAAGTGTGCAATAACAGCATCTTTTGTCTTTGCTTTGTAACCAGTGCAACCCATTCATACCTAATTAATGTATCGACCAAGACATTCTTTAATTTTTCAAACTTGTTCAAAACATCAGCATAAGACTAGGAATAGAAACAAACTACCACTATATGTATAAAAAATAGGCAATGTTACCCCCCGCATAAGTGAAATATTAAAATATAAACATTAATTACATCATCTGCTGTTTGACATATTTCGAAATCCATTTAGTAAAGTTTTCTTATCTTCTATCTTACGCAACAAAGCCCCAATAACATTAACGAAACCATTACTAAATGTGCGACACTTATATATTGTGATATTGTCAACCAAATTGTGCAAAAACCACCCTACCTTTGACCATTATTGTATCTCTGATGGATCCCGTCATTGCTCGTAGAATTCAGTGCGTTGATTTCAATTTCTTTTTCTCTTCCACTCAATAACAACATTGGGAATTAACTATATTAAAAATGTTAGGTTATTTTTAACATCAATTTGAAAATTTTAAGACTATTAGAAATACATATTTCTTATAATCAAGTAATTGCCTCAAAGGAAGCAAACCGAAAATAAACAGCATTTTCTACAATTTGCCTTTAATTAGAGACAATAAATGCCTGAAGAATAACTAGAGCGTTATAGTTTGAATAAAAATTAAACTAGTATATGGACTAAAACTTTATCTATCTATCCATTGTTTGGATTTTTAATTTCTGGATCGAACTTTCAAAACAATTGCTATATTTGATACCTAGACGACTAGATTGAACCCATGTCCACCTTTCACTTTGAGTTCTAAGACCCCATAACATCACTTGGTAAGATTTAAAATACTACTCGTAAATTCATACATACATTTACATATTATTCAGTTTCAACCCTTCTGACTCATAGATTGTAATAATCCAATGCCAACTAACATGCATGTGCACTTCAGATGATTAAGGGATTGATAATATTGATCTAGACTCAGACAACAACGAATAGTCAAACCCATTTGCTTGACTGCATGGTCAATTTGAAAATTGTTGAGTTAACTAACAACTAATAGAGAACACGTTAAACTGAAAACCTCACTTGACTATCAACTTTGCCCTTTCAACGTAAATGATAAAAAAAACTAAGTTGTAAAAGTTACTCGGATACTTAAATTAATTGCAGTACTCTAAATCTCCCCGACTTTCTTTTAATACTTTTCAATCAATTCACTCTTGATTAGTATCCTCTAAGAAAACAATATAGAAGGAATATTTGGATGAATTCATTCTATAAAAAATCTATTAAAAGTGATCGGCGCAAGTGTGCACATATAACTGTCCCCTGCATTGAGCTTCTTCGATGTTTTCCACATAACATTAGTCCACTAGGATTCGCCCTTCAGATATCAATCAACAATTGTTTACAATAAGATTGACTACAACATTTCTTGGAACACACTACTTTACTACATTCAACCATCTTTTTATTATTTTAAAATATCACCTTTACACAATTGTTAATGTAGACTTACTATGGTGCATACATACCTTTATGTTAACATTTAATAACTAGTTTTATTTTGCCGCGATGCCTGCTAACTTATATGATCAAATTATTCATCATTAAACTTATACAGGTATTCAAATAAAATTTCAATTAATGGCAATCCAATTTATTGAATTGTAACTGTTTTTTTAAATATGACTTTAAATTAAAATACCATAAGATTCAATTCATTTTTAAAAATTTATATATTACATAATAACTCCAATTATATTTTTATCATAATAAGCAAAAATATACACGTAATTCATATGTAATCGTTAAGTATTATAAGACTTAGAGGACACCATCTTCCTCTCCCCTTCCACATATCGTAAGATATAGCCCGTTAAATAATCTATAAAATTAAAATATTAATGATACCATACATAAATTTAACTACACCCAAAAGACTATGTTAAGATATATACTATAACACATCTTAAGAAAAATTTGTGTGTAGATGGGAAGATTGCTTATATGTGCTCGAATGTGATTTATAAATAATGTCCGGCCTTTTACTAATGTGTCCAGATTTTGTGCTAATTATTGATTGATATATAATGACAATATTTAAATTTACATGTTTGATAATTAGTGTTCAAACTACTTATACTCCTCCGTTCAATTTTGTTCTTTAGAATTTATTAGAAAGTGATGAGAAAACTTTGACTTTGAATTTCCATATACTAAGAAAATATATTCAGAGAGATCTCGTTAGATTCGTCTCAATGCTATTTTTTTTATCAATTTTTAATTTTTTATAAATGTATGTCGAAGACTTATGGTTAACAAGTTCATGAAAACTTGCAAAAATAACGTAAACATTTTGAAACGAGAATGTAATTGCATATAATTGGACAATGACTTTAATTTTCATCTGTTTACGAAATTCAATTCCAGATTCATGTTATTAATTAATTCACATATAAATAAAGAATGATTCCAATTTTTTGCTTATTTTATGTAAATCATTGATAATATCATTTGATGATTGGAGAATTAATGGGTAATATTTATATTCAAATCACTTTTTCAGTTGCATTAATGTGATTATATTTATTGGTTTGAATGTTTTTTTTAATTTCAAATTATCATTAAGTGTAGAAGTAAGTTCATAGGGACACCGCTCTGGTTCTCCCTTGCTATATAATAATAAGAATTATGAGGAAATTATGTATCTACTTTCTTTCTTTTTTGATAATTTTTGTTTTTTAGGCACTGGACAAAAGGTTATATTATCTAACATTTCATCAATAGACGCTTAAGCCTACAATTTATTGCGTCTATATATATGTACTTTTAAACTACTCTCATTGAGTAGCATCTTTAATTAATATATATATTTCATGTCAACATACTAATTGAATATGCTCAAATAGATATTCTTAGGGAAACAATAAATATATTTAAGTAACACATTCAAATTGATATCATGATGATTATAACAACTTTAAAAAAAAAAATATATGAGTTAAAAAAACAGAAGACTAACATTAATTTTTGCTCTATTCTTCGATTGATCTACATAAAAATACATCTCCTTTTGACTTGGGCATCCCCATGTGGATTTGATTAATTTAAAATGTAGGCAACATTGATGACGCATTAATAACGATAATCAATTGAATATTTTTATTTATAAGTATTAAATTTCAAACGTTTGTGTATTAAGTTTTAAAATTTCCTTCCAATATACATTATGATCAGTTTTTCAGCTGCATGATTATTTATCAATCATATTTCATTACATTTATTGGTTCTTTTACATCGCTGTATAAACTCGATGATATCAATAATAGATAAATTAAAAATATTTACAAAAAAAAAAAAAGTATGACCAGACAACGCTCGGACCAAAAATCTCTATTATAAGGGAAGGAATAATCCCCTGTGAATTACATTCTGATCTTAGTACATAATATAATTTTGAAAAAAAATATATAAATCAAAAATCACAACTCAAAAAGTCATTTCAATTAAATGCAATCCATCAAATTACAATATATTGGACACTATATATCTATAATTTGACACTATATAATTTATAATGATTAGGACATGATTATAATATATAGTACAAAGTATTATAATGATTTAGATACTAATTATATTATTATAATGATATGACACAATGTAACTTGTAGTACATTAACACTAATTATGTATTATGGTTGGTTACACTAATAAATTGCAATTACACTATATAAAATCATATAGTTCTCTCTTCATACTTATTAAACATTCAAAACACACAATATTTTACAATGTTTACCTATATTTTTTTTCCATTTAAATAACACAAGTGAAACATATTTCAGTGACAAAGATATGTACATATTACATATATTACTATCGTTATACATATGAAAACTCCCTCTCATATCTCCATGTATAATTTATTGTTTTTCGATCTAATGTTTTTCATGTTCATTGTTTTTGTACTAAATTTTTTCATTTATTGAAGATATATATATATTATATATATATTATATATATTATATATATTATAATATTATTATTTATATAGGAATAAGATCATGTTAACCAACAACTTAGGTGAAACTAAAACTTTTAATCTTGACGTAGATTTGGAATGGACGGTCACGATTTAATCTTTATATACTTGTATTCAATCTGGTACGATTGAAGTTTAAAGGACAGTGTATGTTCATCAATATACTGAAAGTCTTGTGTACCCTTATCTGTAATCACCCTTAAATGTAACATGTATCCCTTATTTTGAATTTTCACGTTTTCATATAACATGTGGTTTTCACTGATCCTGACTCTATTATATATAATATATACTATATATATATAATTATATAATATATATATATATATATATATATATACTATATATATATATATATAATAAGCTATAAATTTAATCTCATCATGTGTTATGTATAATACTGATAATAGAATATATATCATATATACTTTGATAGAATACAACAATACCTAAATACAAGTAATAAAAGAATTACAAATCTAATATTACAAATAATATATATAATTATATATATATATATAGGGAGGGGGACAATTGGTGTCCCTTGAACTTACGTTTTCTACCCTTAATGAATATAATATTATTTGAATTTTTTATTAAAAAAAACATTTCAAGTAACTCAATGTCAACATAACAATCTAAGCTCAGTTTGAAAAAAATATGAAATTAAAGATATTGTCATTAATCTCAATCAATCAAAACTGTATATTGAATTAATCAATGGCAATGAACTAAGTAGTAAATCTATTATTCATAAAGATGTAAATTTAAAATCATGTTGCCAAATAATGTCAATAAAAATGTAATTTGGACGCTAATTCATAAACAATGTAAATTTAAAATTATTGTCATTTATATATCAATAATCACAAACGCACAAGTTTGGACATCACTTATTATATACGACTATTAATTTAATAATTACACACTTCGACCACAATCTAAACCCAATCATCCCCATTCTAAACTCTAACAACACAGTTTTCTTACTATGTTTATATGTATGTATCTACTTCACATATGTCTTTAGTGTGTTTAAATTATGTATGGTTTATCATCTAATATTTATAATTAGATTAATTTCAATGTTATGTATATAATTGATCAAGTTATTGATTTTTTACTTTTCTCGTCAACGAAACTCATGGGTGATTTTCATAATAACACATAAATCTAGAAAAAATTATAATTGAATGAATTTCATAAGCGTGTATTCATTTGTTAAATACTTTTAATTTTTTTATTGCACGAATTTCTTACTAACTTGCATTCATTAACAAATATAATCCCTTCGTGCACAAAACATATTTATATAAGGGAAGGGGGAGGAAGATGGTGTCCCCCTCTTAAATATTTTTATGCCTTAATGATTTTTAATAATTTGAATATGTGTCTACTAACTACCCTTTGTTAATCTACATTAACAATGGAAATTGCATGTATTATTACTTAATCGAAAAACTTAAAATCAAGTATGATTACTTAATAGTTGAACATATATATATTTTTGAATTTCGTCCAAATTGTTTACAAAGTAATCACAATCACATACGGATATATTGTACATTTGTAGTATATAGATACTTACCACTTGCTTATAATGTATATATACATCATTTTATAAAAATACAATTTCATAGGTTCAGACGCATCGCGTGCCAAATAAATAGTATAATATATCTCAATCTAACAAAGAATTTTCAGTATTGTTTTCAGAATTGTAATTATATGTAGCCGCATCGCGTGCACAACGCTAGCTAGTACTATATTATGATTTGTGACCGATAAATTAATTGTATTATCATACACCGTATATATTAGGAACTAATTAAATTAATACTGTAATTGGTTAAAGTCATATTCTTTTATAGTCTAGCTAAATTGCCGTATCTTGTTGAGCAATACTCTAGATTAGTTTTTAGTTTCCTAAGTCTCTTCTTCTCACTGATATGCTCAACTAACTGTATATATATATTATAGTTGTATACTCTAATAATATATGCTCAATATTATTCAGTCTTCTAATCTTATATATCTGTACATAAATGTAAATTGCTTCTACGTCTTTCAGGTACATGAACGGTACATTTTAACGACAATATCATCAGACACCAACAGGACTAGATTTAATCTTACCACAGGAGTTCATCTATGATACAATTGAGCTGGATTAACACTTCATCAAACGCAAAGAATAAACAATCAAACATTAATAAAGTACCTTATTTACGGAAAACTATAAACTAAACAATTATTGCTATGATTTATCTTTGAACCAATATTGGTCTAGTTTATAAAATAGCTAAATATAAATGCGTTTTTTAAAAAAGTTTTGAGATATGATATCCAAGAATTTAGGATAAATACAGGTGGATCGGATAAGGCAGTTTACCTGGATATCGTGACCTCGGTTTTTGAGGATTGCTTTACCAGGTTTATAGAATCTGGTAATTTCTGATGATTTTGGAATAACTTCCACTCTTGAATGCAATAGATCAATGGGAGATTGCAATTTTCCTGTTTTGCATGTTGCCCATTCTTCTTTGAGTTCTCCCCAGTGTTCTGGCCCTTTTTCACTACCTTTTATGTAATCAAATTCTCTCTCATCATCTGCCATTTAGCAAAATAAATTAAAAATGATATTCAATTTCACATTTTAATGATCAACATTGTCATAAAATTTACGCACAATTTTGCCCATTGAAGTAATGATATCCATATGTAAACCTTTATTTGTTAAGATAATAATAACGACTTCCCAATTTATGTGCACGTTTAAACGCATATATGATCAAGAAAATGAATCAGATCAATCTCATGAACATTTTATGCACAAAATTATTAATTAATTAATTAAGCACAAAAAAGATAAATTGAACAAATTAAAGCAAGTAAGAAAATATAGATTGAGTTATTCTTACCAACTTCTTGGCACAAAATCAATGTTGATGTGAGTGAGAAAACAAGGATAATAGAAAGCAAAGAGGAAAAGAGCATTGATTTCATATTCTTCATCTTGGTTTTTTGCAAGAAATTATATGTTTAGAAGAAGGAACATAAATGTTGGGTATATATAGTCCTATTTTTATGAGCACTAAATGAAATGATTTTGGTATACTTTTCTAAAAGTTAAAAATAATTGTAATTTAATAAAACCAAAYAAATGTATAGTACAAAATAAATTGTTTAGAAATGTAAATMTAGAAATGTGGTAGGCCAACTTAAATGGGGAAAGAGGAATATATGTTCAGTTTTAGACATTGTACGCARCTTCTTTGGTCATTGTTAATGCAACGAAAGTCTTAACATTCGAGGAAATGTCATTGTTGAATACTTGGGTTTCATCCATCTATGTACACTATACTATACGAAAGTGGCTCGATGTATGTGGAGGTGACATTTATCCCTCATTGATGATTTGCGTAATCTTATACTT
>SNQN01004503.1:0-43982 GCA_008642245.1 Bassia scoparia | reverse complement strand
ATTCACCAATTCGAGATCAATTAGTAATAATCATTCAAATAATCATTTGCAACAACCCAATAATTGATCAAGTCAAAAGCCCTATAACCCTAAGTGCTGTAATATTACAAATTTATAATTTACAAGAACAATTAATATAGATCAAGAAAGAATCCTAATTAAAAAAAAAAGAATCCTAACAAAGATAAAAATGCAAAAGTAATTTCGACAAGTCATAACTCAAAACTCAGAACACATTTTTTGAGATTTTCGTGCAAAGAAGGAAAAAAAAAAGGATAATCCAAACAATCAATTGCAACAACCCAATAATCGATCAAATCAAAAGCCTTAAAACCCTAAGTCCTGCAATATTACAATTTTATAATTTATAAGAACAATTAATATAGATCTACAAAGAATCCAAACAAAGATGAAAATGCAAAAGTAATTTCAATAAGTCACAACTCAAAACTGACAACAGATTCTGACTTTTGAGAATTTCGTGCAAACAAGCACAAAAATAAAATAATAATCTACTAACTTGGCAGATCTGGTTGTTGGACACAAAGCATCACCGGAGCGGTAGCAGCGACAGAAACACCGAGCAGGAAACCACAACAACAGTAACTCCACCAGCAAAGCAGGGCGCAGGGCAGCAGTAGTAACTCAACAATAGGATTGAGCTTGCTCATGTTAGGCCAAAGGGGTTTGCTGCAATGGAATTTAACCAATCCTAAAGCCTGGCCTTTCTGCAACACCAGTTCGGTAGTTTCAAACCGTAACCTAAAAACCAATGTTAGGATTTGGTTCCAYCATTGCTACACCATTAGGGTTGAACTCAGGCTTGCTCAAACTGCATAAAGAAAAATCACAGCAAACCACCTTGTGTTAATATCTCAACACAAACTCTACTTATGAACCTCAAAGTCGAAAAGCTTTCAAATCCATAACAAGAGGATTGATTCTCTTATGTACCAATCACACTCATAATAATCTCATAAAATCAAATTGAGAATTAGTAGAATACTTWTGAACCCATACCTCAATGATTAAGAAACTCACTTTATAAAAAAAGACAGGGGGATCAACTGTCTAACCTATTCAGCCCTAATTTAGAACACAAAAAAAAATTATTCAGCCCCATTTAAGCTTCATAAAACACCTCTATTCAAGCCCTAACACAACCCCTATTTAGCCTCTAAAATCACCATAAAATTACTACCAATTCGGTTCCAAAAGTCACCCCAATTTAGCCATATATATTGAGTTCTTATCTTCGAAGTGCAAAGAAATAAGTGATAAGTAAAGTCAACACTCAAGATACAATTTACTTGTTTGTAGGCTCATTCAGAGTTGACATCATCATTCACAACAACACAATTCCAGTAATTTTTAAATTATTGTTTGCTGTCAAATAATAAAATAAGACATATAAGTAGTACATTGGTGGTGTTTCCATAAAATCTCTAAAACGAATTACTACAGTAAGAATTGATGAGCAAAATATAAACATACTTGAACATAGAGAAGCTCGTATGAGGCTTGACGAGGATAGGATTTGTCTGGTTTTTTTTTCCTTCTGTAATGAGGGACATGAGTTAACACAAACAACAAGAGTTCAAGACAAATATGTTGAAGTGTTTCTAATAAGAATATGAGACACCAAGCATGTCATTAAAATTAAAATGTATATAAATCACATGTGAGACACCAAGCATGACATTCTTAGATTTGGCAATGCCTTCAAATTTGGCTAATTCTGCATGAGAACACTAGTTGATAAGTTCATAAATTGAACAACATACTTACAACATTTGGGGCTCATTTCTGAAGAATTCTTTTACCTCTGATTTGATAGTTTTGAGTGTTCGATCTAATTTTAAACATTTATGCAAAAAWCCTAAAACAAATCTGAATACAAGTATAATAGTATATGAATCTAGAATTTCAGTCAACAAATTTTCTTATAGTTTAATAATGATTATTTTTATCATTCATTTACATTCTTCAGGTATGTTGAAGTTTTTCAAATCAGAATTCTAATACTCATAGCAAAGTCTAATAGAAAAAAATGATGTTGAAGAAACGATACAAATAGTAAGTAATTTAGATAGAAAAATTCGTTTATATACATTGAAGACAAATAAATTCAGGCTTTGAAGCAAACAATGAAGTAATCGACAAACAATCAAACAAAAGAAATGACAAAAGATTTGACCAAACAATTTATATATAATAAAAAAATAAAAAAATGAAGGAAAATCAATTAGTGAAACCTAACAAGAAATGGGGAAAGAAAATATAAGAAGTTACCCAAGAAATCCTTACAATGGATCGGAGGCGTATGAAATTCGAACAATTTCGAATTAGAACCAAACAAAACCCTAATCAAATGGATTGAATTCGAGAGAAGCAAATTTGAGCCAATTGTTTGAGCAAAATCAAGCGAACAAAGGAGAGCACCACAATCCTTTAGAGTAACTTGCATCTGAGAGAAGTAAAACAAGGGCTTAAAATCTAATTTGTAATTAATAAATTATTTAGTGAGAGTTCTCACATAAGTGTTACCTGAAATTCTAGTGTTTAGGCTAGTTTTGTGGCGTCGTGACGGTAATATAAACAGTAGACAACACTGCGCAGTAGTGCGGGTGGCGAGCAGTTGATCGAGGTGGGTGGCGGAAGCAGTGATCGGAGGTGGGTGGCGGTGCAGTTGATCGATGATGAGTGTGAGATTGAGAGAGAAGAATATGTGTGATGGTGTTTGTCTTTTTTTTTGGCAAGTGATCGATAATCAAACATAAGAAAGTACTTGTATAATTAATAAATTAGCAAAAAAAAAATCCAAATATATATTGTTATTCATGATCTCCATTTCACGTGGCATAAGTATATGTAGTCACATAATTATTTATTTTATTATGCATAACATTCGGCAATAGGGTATGTTGTTCACAAGAATGTGATTACTTTTGGTTAAGTATAATATTTCGGGAAAATTGTTATTGTGACAAAATTGCTAAGATTGCTACAAGTAATTCTTGTGCATAAGTATAATATTTTTTCACGGGAACAATATTTATTGTTGTGGCTAAAGTGTTATGTTTTCCACGACAAATAAACTACCTATGACTTAAAGTATAGTAGTTGCCACGTGAAATCATTTTGTTAGCAAAAGTGTTAAGATTGCAACGATTAGTCACTACTTGTGCCATAAGATATAGTATTTGCTATGGAAAATTATTATTTGTGCAAAGTTTTAAGTTTGCCACGAGAGAGTGAGAATTCGTGGCGTAAGTGTAATATTAGCCACGAGAAGATAATTGCCATGAATAAAAGTTTCAAACTTTTATAGCTTTGTATTATATTTCTTTTCCCGTGGCTAAACAAATTTTTGCCACGAATTTAGAATTTCCGTGGCATAATTCGTGCCCACGTGAAGATTGTTGTAGTGGGTGTTACTCCCTAGTAACGGCGCTACTACTGCTTCCCTCTCATTTGGCTGAATTTGGACTCCAGAGGTGAGCACCTCGTCGCGCTAGTAGCGGACGCTACTTCCTCGTCGCGCCTGTAGCGCCCCTCTGTTCATGTGCTACACCCTACTGTCAAGCTGCTGTGCTCTGACTTGAGTAGCGGGCACTACAAGCCGCTACTCAGAGCTACCTGGAACTACGTAGCGGGCGCTACTGCCCGCTACTCGATGCTACTCTGGGTAAACCCATTTATCGGTTTTCACCTTATTTCCCTTTTTCCTTTTATTTTTTTCTGGCTTTGCCGGCCATTTTGCCACTTGGTGGGCTCTTGTCCACAACTTACTCACTGTATTAGGTTTAGTTTTAATTTTCTCCTCCTAGTTTTGCTCTAAAATTTCTCCAGTAGCTCTATTACTATTCATCTTCTTCAACAATGGTATTTTGGCATTTTGGAGCTCTTGTACTTGAAATTCTTGCACCAAATTTAATATTGAAGCTTTAGTAACAATTCTCAACTCTTTGCACTTCTTTATTTTCAATTTGGTGAAGTATTTTTATGATTGATATTTCTAGGGTTTATTGTGATTTTGCTTGATTTTTCCATAACTTGAGATCTTGTTGTTTTGCTTGTTAATTATGGTTTTTAGTATGTTTTTAAGCATGTGTGAGTAKTTTATTAGCTAGGGTAGGGTGAAACCCTCAATTCACCATGTGACACCATGCTTGCTTGAGGTTTTTGTTGGATTTTGCCATGACTTGTATAGTTAAGGAGATGCAATTGCTAATTACCATACTTAGCTACCATGGTGGTTTTTCTAGGGACCTTAGATGAAGGAACGAGAGTTGAACTCTTAGGTGACTCCTCCTAACTATTTAGATGAAGGAACCATGAGAATAGGGGCCGGAATCTGGGGATGTTACTAGCTTTCGTGATTTTGTGCTTGAACTTGTAACCAAGCCATGAGAATAGGTCTTGACTTTCAAGTGAGGTTCTCCTAGCTAGCTTGAGAGAGTGGTTTAGGACCTTTGAAAGTCTCCCCTTGTCGGTTGAACCGTGCTAGAATGCCTCGTTGTTTGCAATTGGTTGTTACATGTGTGTTTTGCGTGGTGAAACCTTAACTCTAGTGCTTTTAGTCTTGTGATAATCTAGTTTTRGTCGATCGTGATAGTGACAATCCCATTGACATTGGTTTGCTTAGCTTTGAGAATAGACCACTACCKGTGKTAAACGTGATTCCCGTGGGTTCGACCCTTTTCTTGCCCTACTACTTTGCTAGTAAGACCGAGATAGGAACTTTATCTTTGGTAGCCTTGACGATGGGCTATCAGCCACACACCACAATTAGAAAAATAATATAAGGTTTCCTAATTAAAATGGAATAAATGGAGAGTGGTAGGAACTTCATGGAACGTCCAAATGAGGGAAGTGGTAGGAACTTCAAGGAACGGAAGGAGTAACACAAATGCCAAAAATTTTTATCACTTCTTGCAAGATTATCAAGAGCCACTTGCTGTAGATGGTACAAGTATGTCTAAGTTATCGTACATTGAGTTTCTTTTTTAAAGATTTGTACTTTAGAAGCTTAGCTATTAGCCAATTGGAAGCCCTTGAACAGAAAATTCTTTATACATTGTGCAAGTTAGAGATGGTTTTTCCACCGGCTTTTTTTGATGTCATGGTGCATTTGGTCATACACTTGGATACCGAAGCTAGGATTGCTGGACCAGTTAGATATCGATGGATGTACCCAGTTGAGAGGTATTTTTTTTAGATTGTGTATRGTATTTCATTTGTTGTGTGGAATTTATTTACTAAAGTAATAGATTTTATTTTTAGGTATCTACGAACTTTAATTTAAAGGCGTATATTTGCATTAGAGCACATCCTGAAGGTTCCATTGCGGAAGGCTATTTGGCATGTGAGTGCTTGACCTTTTGTTCTAGATAAATGAGTGATATTGATACTATGTTTAATCGTAAAACAAGAAACAAGGAAGATGAAGCCATTGAAGATAATTCCACATATTCTAATCTTAAGATATTTAGACCACTTGGACGTTCTATTRGACATAAAGTATCAATGCATCTTGATTTTGATGAGTGTGAACAAATTCATTCATATATTCTTCAG
Source organism: Bassia scoparia (assembly GCA_008642245.1). Lineage (NCBI taxonomy): Eukaryota > Viridiplantae > Streptophyta > Magnoliopsida > Caryophyllales > Amaranthaceae > Bassia > Bassia scoparia. The sequence goes on along the minus strand of SNQN01004503.1, from coordinate 38,402 downwards.
AATTGTGATGAACTTCTTGAGTTTGTTAAGTAAGTGATTTTATTGATACTTTCATTTTCAACCTTTCAATTTGTTTTCAATAACATCACATAAAAAAAACATAATTTGCCTCAGGGAGCATAAGTTGGAACTAGAAAGTGAGAGCTAAAGAAATGTGGAAAACAGACACAAAGCACAATTTTCAAATTGGATCCTTGGACGTGTATGTTCTATTCTCACATTATTTCACTAATGCATTTTCCCCTTTCTAAATCATATTTTACTAAAATTTAACAAATCTTATTTTTTAATAGGTTCGAAAATTGCATGAAGAAGGAATTGTTGATGACGACTTATATAACTTAGTTTTTGGTCCTTCTAGAATTGTAAAGCGTTTTATTGGACATATTGTCAATGGGTTTAGGTTTCATACTCGTGATCGTTCGAAAAATAGAAAAACAGAAAATTGTGGAGTGATGGTACGAGGGGATGACTCATCTGACAAGGAATATTATGGCGTTTTGGGTGACATATATGAGATGCACTATCCRGGGCAAAATCGTGTTTTCGTCTTTAAGTGCAATTGSTATGATGTTGGCCATTTGGGAAGACGGTAAGTCGGGTGATCTTATGTCGTGTGTGGGAGTGGTGAGACGATGATCATGTGGATTCAATATCAGTGGATTAAGGCTATGAGGATGGAGTCTACTGGAATGAATCAGACTTGAGTTTGTCTCGGTTCTTGAGGATAAGAGACTGCGCTCAACGTGATTTGAGTCATGATGATTGTTATCACTATGGAGAGAACCTAGGGATAAAGATTGGATTTTGTCATTAAAGCTCAACCTAAAGATTTCTATGATATGCCAAGTGATGACCTTAATGAGAAAGATACTCCACGAAGATATTATGTGGAGGCATATCAATAAGTGCAAATTGAAGATAACACCGCGAAGATAGTTGAATGAAGTGAATAATGATTTTTCATTGAATCATTAGCAACAAGCATTTGTGGTTGAGCGAGAAGATACAATTGTTGACATGGTCAAAAAATTGATGGAGAAATTAAAGAAACGACGACTTCAGTAATGATGGAGAAATTGAAGTGTTTTGAAACTTCAACTAGTGAAGAAGAATTTGATTCCAATTGATAGGTTATACTATATTCTTAAATACTTCATATTTTTTTGTGTTGTCTATTTGGAACATTAGGAAATATGACACATTTATTCTAACTTATTTTCTCAATTTGTAATGCACTGAATGTGACTTATATACTCTTTTTATCATATGTGTATGTGTATGTCTCTACATTTTTTTACTTATATTACTTAGGTTACATGCTTTAGATATGTCTGAAGTTGTGTTGCAGATTTACAAATACATAGGTGGTGGAAGAGGTGCTGGTAAGAAAGTTGGCAATCAAACCATTGCTCCTGGTAAGCACCAAAGTTTGAATCAACAAAGATAAGATAGTAATGTTTAGGAACTATGGTGTATATATGTTTTTTAAGGATGCATGAAACTTAACTCGTGTTATTTTGTTGTAGGAGTGAAATCAGTGTCCACATTGCTAATGTGTACAAGGTGCTCGACAATTTCATTAAGTTGTATGTCAGCTTTTAAATATATGGAGATTTAATTTTACATTATGAGTTGGATTCTTCCATCTCTTGTTTACAATTGATTTTTTTATATCTTTGGTGGCAATAATAGATTTGAATAACACAATGAAATGAATGTGTTGGACAAAGAAGCAAATTGCTCACCTACAAATAACAATGAGCTTGAGCACCAATGGGTTCTCATCAAGATGTAGATAATGGGCTTTAATGATTGTGACTCAAGGATTTATGGCAGGAGGAATGATGAAATGTACGATATGTATTTTTGTACAATTTTTTCTTTGTCGATCATTTTTGTGTTATGATTAACATTTACACATTGTTGTAGCTATACATGGCAAAAGAATGAGGATGAGTAGGTTGATGGTAGAATTGCTCAAGCCATAGAAGTGAATGAAGCTGCAAATCCACAACCAAGAGAGGAACGTAACAATCGTACTAATGAGGAGAGGAAGGAGAGAAAACGTTGATTTAGCTACAATATGAAGGTAAAAATGTAACTTTCTTAAAATAAAACTTTTGAATTATCTAGTGGTAGTTTAGTTAACACATTTTATTTTTTGTTTTACATCATTAGGAAGAGGGGAGAAAGTAAGGGTTTTATGTTGTTATAAAAATTAAAAGTAGCATTGAGATCATACAGAAGAAAGCGTCGCGCAATAGATAAAAAGCACAACATTTTGTGAATGAGTGTGGTCGTGATTATGAGAAAAGGCTCCATTATAATGTCAGTTCTTGGAAAGAAGTTGAATAGATTGTTGGTTGATTAGTAATGTGGAAGAAATCAGCGTAGTATATATTTTAATGTAATAGCATTGGGTCATTAGAATAGAAACATGTTGTTTCTAGTTGTTTTCATGACTTTTGTTATTAGGAAAAGTTTCATTCTGTTACTCTTGTATCAGTGGAAATGTATGGTTTTGTATCGAACCGCATGCGACGCTGTGTATAACATTATGAACAAACCTCTGATGCATTATATATAATAGAGCGAAAATCGTGGTAGATTAATGAGGAACATTTGAAAATCCTCCACCGGATTTCCACAAGAAGTGGGAGTATATGTGTTAAACGTTTTTGGATCTGAAAGAATTAAGGTAGTCATTGATTTTTCATGAATATTAGCTTTTAGCTTCACTTTACTCATGTCACTTATTTATACGCTTTCGTAGATTGTGAGCAAAGGACTCAAGAATCACGATCTGACAAACGAGTTACTCATTACCGACTGAAATAGTCTTGTTGGTCGACGTTGATACATAATTTGGTAATAAACAACATAAAACTTCTGCCGAGTGGATATGGGCTTTTGAGCACAAGTAAAACGAAAAAGGTGGAACTTGAATGGCCGTGCACTACCTCCAAACAATAAATGTATGGTATTGTATTTACAGTGCCAATATTAGTTACATTTTAATAATTAATAAGTGATCCCTGGCTTGTTCTTTATATTAAGGATAAATTAAACATGTTATGCTACTGGTTGGTGATAAATGACACAAGAGGAATTTTTGATTCAAGTTTTGGAAGCAAGATCTGGATATATTGGAGGGGTATGTTGTTCGTAGTTAATGTTAGGGGAATAACAACAAATGGAACAAAGGAAAGCTCTGTGAAGAAAACAAAGATCCAAATAAGACAGAAGAGGATAAAGTAAGTTAGAGAAAGCACAACTACAAAAACGAGAATTCGAGGACAGCAAAGAGCAACAAGAACACAGCAATGGAGCTTTCAAACAAGATTACTTTCAAGCAGACTTGCAATAGAGGGTTTGCCTGATATCTGAGATAAATAATCTTAAAGTATGTTTTCGCGTTTTAATAACCAATATACATATGTATGTCTATTGTGCGCTCTTTGTAGTAATTTTGGGTTAGTTGTTCGTATATTGATAGCATTTGGTGGTTTTATCAGGTTTGGCAGGAACGCCTATGATGATTAGTGTTTGCTATTGGTATTGGCTGGAAATGCAGGTTTTATTAGTTGTTTGTAACTGGCCTATGAATGATTGTAACATTTAATGAATGAACATGGGTTGTGAAAACCTTTTCATAGGAGTGATCTCATTTATATAAGAGACAACTGCGCGAATTCGAATGTTATTAAAACTGAGTAATTATATTGTTTGATAAATTTGCACAGCAGAACTTCTTGCTTGTCGGTTTTGTTGGTGGTGTGTGTGATGAGAGTATTTAATAGTTTTAATTTGCAGGTTGAAGAATTAATTACGATGCTTTAGTAAGTTATGTTACGTATAGTTAAGTTGTAACAGTGAGATATTTCTATTTACTTTCAGATGTTTTGAGTATAAGCGAATGATTATGGTTAACCGCCATACAGTGATTGTACTCCTGGTATACTTTTCACTGTCTTATAATATATTACATGTACAAATATGTATAGTTGTGTAATGGGGTGATAATCAGAACTTTAAATGGCTACTGCATTGTGATGTGTGTGTAGTATAATTAATTATATATAAATAAAATATAGATATATAATATATATAATAATATATATATATAGTAGATTATAGGATCATGAACTATTAATAGTAGATAAATAACATACCAAGTATTGAGAGGGACAAAAATTTACATTTAACATTTTACAGGGTACAGTATGGAGGTTTTATAAGGGTACAGGACCTGAAGCCTACTATGAGAAGTAAGAAAAAACCCCCAAACACTGTAGCAGCACGCGTACTTAGCCCCAATGCGTACCATAATTCAAACTTATAAGTTTATATGCAAGATTAATCATGGCGCTTTCATTCGAGATGCACAGTAAAGATTAAGAAGTTTTCACCTAAGGGTTGGTTTTCAATACGATCTTTCCTACACACACGACACACACACACTACAACAAAGCACACACAACATCACAACACACAACAGCAACACACACAACACACACACACCAACACATTTCACACACATCACACACACACAACACACACACACAACACCACACACCACACACACACACAACACACACACACACACACACACCAACACACAACAATCAGAGATGATATATAATATAATTAGTATGACATGTACTATAAATTTAGGAATAATAGATCAGTAACATTGTCAATTTCACGCAAATAGCATATATAGATTGATGATTAAAAAAAAACGTCTTTTCTTTTGCAACGACTTTAGTTGTTGCTAAAAACAACATTCATATTGAGTTATTCTTTTGCAACCACTTTGGTCGTTGCAGTAAATTTTTTAAATTCCCAAATTTGTTTTTTGCAACCACATTATTTGTAGTTAGATTACGTAATTACCCTTTTGCAACGACATTAGGTGTTACAATAGATTGCTAAATTTTCGAAAAACACATGTATCGCAACGACATTTGTTGTTGCTAAACTAAGTAAGTATTCTTTTGCAACGGATATAGTCGTCGTAATATAAAATGTTAGATTTCTRGCGCAAAGATATGATTTGGCGACGACATTTGTAAAGCAACGGGAAAAGTCATTGCTATATTGACCATCTATTGTAATAAMAAAAGTCGTTGCGAAAGCTTTCGCTACAGASGGTCGTTGTAAAACCTATTTATTGCAACTACTGTACACATTTTGCAACGAATTTTGTCGTTGCAAAAAAATGCTTTTCTTGTAGTGATGTCCTTAACTAGGTCAATATACCTTAGGGGAATTATTTTTTCAACACTGCTTGCCAAAGTACATCTCTTGGTACTTTGTCATAAGCCTTTTCTAGATTGACAAAAATTAACTATATGGAAGTCCTTCTTCCTCGCCTATTGTAAGCGTGTGCCCTTATCGGGCCTAAGTCYTATGTCGATTTTGAATTGTGGGCTTGAGCCACAGAACCCGCACGTGAGTACGTTGGGGGGTGTCGTCGATAGAGGGGATCGCCACCATGCCTATACATGTTAATCACGGACGCCCGAAACAATGGTGTCGTGTCAAACTAACGGCCCCATCGTTAGGTCTGGTAACCAGAGCGTGGGTTCGGGGACATTGTACGGATAAGATCTTTGACCCGATCCTCCTGCATGTAGCGGCATCTACTCGATCTCATTGTAGTTCCATAAATCATAACAATTGAATTCAAAGAGCCTATTGATTTGATCTTYAAACGCGCATTAATCTATTATTACTACAAGAGTTGATTTCTATTACGCATGCATCGCTACCTAGCCTAATAATCGTGACCACTTCAAATTAATCAAATTAATATGGTGCCTAAAATCCGTTCGTCCTTAATATGAATTTAATATAATTCAAGCAATTTACAGTCTTAATTAAGCAATCGAAAGAGTCATAGGCACAAAAATCAAGAATAATATATATAWAAATAAAAACTCAAGTGTATGTGAATTTACTTACCTTGTATCGCTATCAAAGAAAAAGAAACAAAGAAAGATTAGAGTATCAAAAGCTTTGCTTCTAAACGATTCGCTTATCACAACAAAAAGATTGTTGGCATTGACAACAATAATTCAAACGATCTTTATGAAACCAAAACAATTGAAAATAATGTGATTTGTATGCTTGAAACCAAAAGCGAATCAAATCACTACTACAAAAAAAAAGCCTAAGAGACCCGTTGAAAAACACCAAAGAAACCGCAAAACAACCGGTCTCTAGGTGAGAGGGCTCTTAGGTAAAAAGACCGGTTAATTTTTGCGGTCTCTTAAACCTTTCTAAGAGACCGGTGCAAATAAAAACCGGTCTCTTTAATTTTCATGATTGTTAAGAGACCGGATTTCATAAAAACCGGTTTCTTATGTTTAAAATAATATTTTTTGTAAGCATACAAAGAGACTGATCTTACACATAACCGTCTCGTTTCTTATTTTAAATAAAAAAAAACACGTGAGGTGGGGACCCTCCCTTGCCCACGGTCCCGCATCTTAGAAACAACTATCCATTACTTTGTAATAAATACACAACAAATATATCCCAAAAAAACTTGTATAAATAAATACATACATGTAATTTACACTTGTAAATAAATACATACATGTAATACATGTAAWTTACACTTAGCAAATAAATTTTTACTTTGTATTTCAGACCAAAAAAATGAAAATCAAAAACGAAAAAACAATTTTGAAGTGTAGAACCCTCTTCACGTGTCTGCCCCGCCCCGCCGCGTCACCATTGCATTCCCTTCTTCAAGTGTCTTCTCCGCCGCTCCACCGCTGCACTTGGCCACCGCTGCACTTGGCCACCGCTGCTCCTCTTCTCCTCCAAAAAACGAATTCCTTCAAGTAACAATAAACAAAAAAAAACAAAAACAAAAAAAGCCCATAAATTTTTAAATCAAAAACAAAAAATTTCAGAAATCTAAAATTTGAAAAAAACCCAAAACAAAATAAAAAATGAAAATGAAAAACAAAAAAACCTTAGATCTATAAAAATTGAAACCGTAAAATCCCAAAAACTAAACGAGAAAAACATTAAAAGAAACCCGAAGCCCTTTCGAAAAACACAAAAAAAACCTAGTCGAAAGAAAAACGAAAATGAAAAACAAAACAACCCTAGATCTATAAAAATTGAAACCGTAAAATCCCCAAAACTAAACGAGAAAAACATTAAAAGGACCCAAAACCCTTTCGAAAAACACAAAAAAACCCAGTCGAAAAATTGAAATTCGAAAAAACTAACAAACCAAAAATTAATCGAAAGAAACAAACTTTAACTCGAAAAAAAATAACGAAAAACCTAGATCTATTAAAATAAATAGAAAATGAAAATAAATATGCATAAATAGACTTACCAATGAAATTTCTCTGAAAAAAGAGCATAGATTGTAGTTCGAACATAATGGAAATGGAGTTTGATTGATAATCAAGTAAGGAGAAAGATTTAGAAGAACTTAGAGAAAGGAGGGAAGTTATATAAAAAAAATCAAATGAAGGGAGAAATAAGGTGTGGATGAGAGTGAATTGGGATGAGGGAGGAGATAAGTTAATTGGGAGGGTAAGAGAGGAGAGAGGAGAGAGGAGAGAGAAGAGAGAAATGAGTGAATGGATGAGAATAAGAGTGCAGAGAGGTTAACGTTGCATAAAAAAAGTTGTGAGTAGTATTTTTATGTCAGCGGTATTTTTTTTTTGTTTGTACGAGACTTCTACATAAAATAAGTCAAAGAGACCGGTTTTACCTTAAAACTGGTTTCTTTGTTGTACCTGTAGGCTCACAAAGTATAAGGACCACAATTTAAGAGATGTGTTACTAAAAACCGGTCTTTTAGATAGATCTAAGAGACCGGTTTTCGTGAATAACCGGTTTCTTAATTTAAGAGACCGGTTTAAGACACCACCGGTCTCTTAAAAATGGTGTTTTATCCCAATTTTGTAGTAGTGAATAAAACTCAAAATATTATGTTGAACAAGATCAATAATAAAAGAAGAGAGAGAATTATATTGAATAATATCAGAATTTGTACCTAAATCCGCAACGATACAACTCCGAAAGCTGCAACGAATTCGGGAGATTTTTGATTTTGAGAGTGTGTGGTTTGTGTTTGTGGATTGGATTTGAATGAGAGAGATTTTTTTGATAACTTTGAATTGCAAAAATACTGATTTTTGTTGATCGAAGCTGATTTTTTGTCGATGTTCGAATAAGCACCGAGAGCATGTATTTATAGGCGTATACGAATGATAAGATAGCAAAGACTAATTCTATCCATCTTTTGTCGGACATCTTTGGGAATTTTTGCATCTGCATTTTCTAGATCTAATCTATGGTCCGAGAATATTTTAGATTTGGATTTTGGCTTGCTTGGAGCTCAAAGTTAATCTTCTAGAATATTTCGGATCGTTCCCAAATTTTCTGGATTTCTCTTAGAATTTCTGAATATATTTATTTTCAAAAATCATTTCGCAATTTTGTAAACATCATATAAAATCATTGAAAGATCAGAAAAACTATTTAAAAATACTGGCGAACTCAAAAAAATAAAAGAAATAAAATGAGAATGAAAAATATTAGAAATGACCTTTAGGAATAATTCTAAAAAAATCGTTTTGATAAGAAAAATGGCCTAAAAATAGAAAATAATTAAAATAAATATTTTCCGCCTATTATTGGGCCCTCGGTGTGTGATTTTGGAACTCAACTTTAATTCAACTCATGCAAATGTATTTTATATATGGATTTCGCCACAACTTTCGAAATCAGATCGATTTCTAAATGTCGCATTTTTCCTCATCGGCTATTCAATTTGGGGAGACACTTTTGGGTGTCTACACCTATAATACTCTACCATTTGCCTCAACAGGTAAATTGCTTCCATTGTGGATCTCCCAGGCATAAAACTAAACAAGCTTTCGGATATGCTAGTGCATGCCCTTAATCGATGTTGTATAACCCATTCCCACAACTTCATAGTATGGCTTATAAGCTTAATTCCTCAGTAGTTAGCGCAATCCGAAGCATCTCCTTTATTCTTATAAATAGGAACCAAGGTGCTCTTTTGCTAATCTTAAGGGATAGGGGCGAAGACAAGAGAGGGCTAGTGGGGTTATGGCCCCCCCTCTTGGCTCAAGATAACAATTATATTTTGCTTATATTGTCATGAACTTTGATGTAGTAGAGTTGGTGTAAGGCATGTGAAAGTGTTAAAATGGTCACTAGTTCAAGCCTAACCACAAACATTTTTATTTTTTTGTTTATATAGTTGATATTATAACTCGAATAAAACCGTGAAATTATATAGTTCGTATAAGCATGTTATTTTGGCCCCCCTCATTCACAATTCCTGGCTTCGCCCCTGTTGAGGGATCCTCAAAGTCTTCCATACCTTGTTGAACAACTCTGCTAACCAGTCAATACCAACCTTACCCAGACAGCTCCACCACCTCTACCAGTATGCCATCAAGTGCAACCGCCTTCTTCGGTTTCATCCTTTTCAAAGCAACCTCCTTTTCTACTCTTTTAATCCTTCGTACAAATTGCACATTGATTTCCTCCTTACTCACAGATAGGGCTGTTAATGAGCTGAGCCTGCTCGCGAGCTGCTCGAGCTTGGCTCGGTCAAAGCTCGGTCAAAGCTCGGCTCGATGGGGCTCGGCTYSRGYYCRAGCTCGGCTCSTGAAKRAAYGAGCCGATACACGAGCTATGCTAGGCTCGGCTCGAAAGCTCGCGAGCCGGCTCGAATAATTTATTTATTATAAATAATATAATCATTTTATATATTTCACACTTTAATTGTATTAATTTTTTTTTTAAAAAAAAAATCTTCACATTAACTAAAGCCCAATCTCAAGCCCATAAACAAAGATTACTTGTGTGTTAATCTTATTTGGTTTAAATTGTTTTAGATTTTGTAAGTGTGACATGAAATATTTGCAAGAGTATGAAATTTGGCTTTATATACTTGGATTTGGTAGAATAGTTTGTTGGAAATTGTAAGTTGAAACTTGAAAATTAAAAGATTTAGAAGTTAGAGTCATTGAAAATTAGTTAAACAAGTTTTTACACGAGCTTTTAATCGAGCCCTTAACCRAGCCTTTAAATGAGTTCGAGCCTCGAGCTTCGAGCTCGAGCCCGAGCCTCGAGCCGAGCTCCCATTTCGAGCTAACGAGCTCGAGCCGAGCTCAAAATTTGAGGCTYGACGAGCTTCGAGCTCGAGCCGAGCCTCGAGCCCAGGCTCACGAGCTCGAGCCGAGCCTTGCAAGGCTCGGTCTCGGCTCGGCTCGTTAACAGCCCTACTCACAGATGTATCCCCTACAATAGCCCATTGGCTTCTGTTAAACAATTCATCGAATTATTCCTTTCACCTTTCTTTAATTTCCTCATCTTGAACCAAAACCTTGTGGTTCTTATCTTTGACACACTTGACCGTACCAATAGCCTTCCTTGTCTCTTGTCAACTCTTCGCCATCTTATAGATTTCCCTTTCTCCTTCTTTGGAGTCTAACCTTTCATAGACTTTTTGGTAAGCCTTTTCTTTAACCTGCTGCACAACTACCTTTGCTTTGCTTTTAGCGTTTTTATACGCTGCAAAAGTTTCACCATCCTAGTTATCCTCGTCGATCGCTTTTTTGGTGAAAACCTTAGCTTTTGCATCCTTTAAGGTAAACCATCTTATCCTTGTCTCCCCTTGGATACACTTCTTTTTCCCACTTTCTTTTAATCGAATAGTCATCAGCAAAAGCTTGTGTTGGGTAACCACACTCTTTCCAGGGATGACCTTGCACTTTACACAACTTTGTCTATCTGCCCCTCCTTGTGAGCAGAAAGTCTAACTGAGTTACATTTGCACCGCTCTAGAAAGTTATCAAGTGGGAATTGCGCTTCTTAAACCAAGTACTAAACAAAGTAAAAAAAACTAAAAAGGGAGTGGCAAGGCAACTGGATACAGAACTTGTGAATGGGCCGACCTAATTCAAAGACAACTCCTAATCCAACAAGGTCACTTTTCTTTTCTCGAAGTAACTAGAACATGAATTCTAGTCCTCACAAGAGTACTCTATCTTCCAACTCGACACCACAAAGTACAGCTCCTCATACCACCACCGGCAGCGGTAGAGGGGTAAATCGGAGACTCACACCAGTCGAACTCAAGTATTGTCACGAGAACAACCTGCGTTTTTTGTGTTGGAAAATGGGAGGCCAACCACCAGTGTCTAAAGAGAGAACTTAATTTGATTTTGGTCGGCGATGAAGAAGGAAGGGGAGCTGAGTCCGAGGAAGAAGAAACCGACGACGAAGTACACGTTGATTCTGTGGAGGTCTCCTTGTGTTCCGTGGTGGGATTGACCAGTCCACGGACATTGAAGTTGGTGTGGAAAATTGAAGGGAAAAAAGCAGTGGTGCTTATCAATTCCGGGGCCACTCACAACTTCATTTCCTTGAGGATAGTGATGAAACTGGGGATTCTGGTAACGGAAGGCAGTGGCTTCAAGGTGTCATTGGGCACCGAATCCACCACTCAAGGAGAGGGAGTTTGTAAGGGGGTTAAACTGAAGTTGCAAGGAGTTGAGATTATTGCCTATTTCCTATCTCTCGACTTGGGGAGTGCTGACCTCATTTTGGGAGTCTGGTGGCTGCAAAAATTGGGTGAGGTAACCACAAATTAAAAGCAATTGAGGATGAAATTTAGTACCTTAGACAGATGGTGGAGTTTGTGGGGGACCCGTCTTTGGGTTGTATTTGGGTGACACTAAAGGCCATGGAGAGGGCATTGCAACGTGAAGAGGGGGGGAGGTTTATGGGTAGAGCTCATTAAGGCAGAATCAGCGGTTCTGCCAATAGAGGTGCCATATTTCTTGCAAGGGATACTGACCAAATTTCAGGTCGTGTTTGAGATGCCCAAGGGGCTACCTCCGCAAAGAGCCCAAGAGCATAACATTACGTACGCTTAAGGATGTATTCACAACAGTGAGTGTGTGCCCTTACCGCTACCCACAAATACAAAAGAAAGAGATCGAGAAGATGATCTGAGAGATGATGGCAGTAGGGATCATCCAGCCTTCCAACAACCCCTTTTCCTGTCCGTCTTTTGGTGAAAAAGAATGATTGCTCATGAAACTTAAGTGTCGATTACCGAGTGTTAAACAAAGAGACTGTCCCGGACAAATAACCTATCCCGATAATCGATGAATTGTTGGATGAGCTACATGGGGTCATCAATGTTTCGAAGTTGGACCTCAAATCAAGATATCATCAAATTCAAGTTAGGGCATAGGATGTTCCTAAGACGACATTTCGGACTCACGAGGGACATTATTATGAAAATCAATCTTGGATTGTCAAAATAATTAATAACAATAATCAATCAACAAAAAAAGGGTTCACTAAATAGAAAAAAGTAAAGTTAAAATTTATCAATCAATTAAGTAGTAACATTAACTAATGTATTCCCATAAATTGAGTCATTAATTCAAAATATAAAATATATAATTTATATTTTAAAAAGCATTTCTAATTGAATTTAATGCATAACAATTTAAGTTCATAATGCTCATATGATAATGCAAATAATTAGTCAATTAAAGTCATACGATATAATATTATCTTTTTTTCAATATTATCTAAGTGATCCCGGAAGTTTCTCTCTCCCTATTAAGATTGGTGATTTAAAACCAAGGGGTGCCTTGGCGGATCTTGGCACAAGTGTTAGGTTAATGCTAATGACATGGGAACACCTCAGGGAACAAAGTAGCATTGATCTCCTTGGTTGACATGGTGGCTCTAATTCGTTGAATTTAGGTAAGTCCAAAGTAGAAACTTTCTCGGGGATTTTTGTTAAGACATCCTTGAGTTCAGGTGATTTTGGTTGGATCTCTTCTAGATCATTTCCTCAAGGCTTTTTATGGTAACCTTGGAGGTGTTGGCTTGCTTAAGTGAAGCCTGAATAGTGGCTTGCATGTCAATGATTACACGAGCGTTGTTTCTTTCTTCACCCATATTTTAAAGACTTCGCCCCATCTTTGTTAATTTGATCATTTTTATGAAATAGATGCCTAGGTGTACGGGCGTCGGGGCGTCACCAAGCCGGACTGGGTCCAGTCCCTCTACTCCGGGGGGTACAATTAGTTGATGACTCGGATTTTGCTAGAATTGAATTCTTGCTTTCGCATAGTGTGAGTATGTCTGGAGTTGTGTGTTTATACTCGAAACGAGTAGAGGAAGTCGCCACCGCACTTCTTTTGGGAAGCTCCAGAACCTGTTTTAAGCCTTGCCTATAATTAAAGCAAGGAGAAGGACTCCATGTCTGGTAGTGCACCAAAGGTCTAGATTAGGGGACAAGGGTAAAGGTGAAGTAGTGCACAGCACCCCCCCCCCCCCCCCCGCGTCTAGGACTCTACTCGGTCATTGCGAGTCCATGGTCAAAAGACAACAAAACAAGTTCGTTTAAAACCCTAAGCATGAAAATTACTATGTGGTTGCTTAACAAAAATAGATGCACATAGGACTAATTTGTTGTTGCGACATGTGTTATTTAGATCCATATTAAAGGGTGTCTAAAAAGCAATTGTCATGAATTAGTCTTAATTAGGCGTGAGAACATGCAATTGCCGGTCTTGTTTAAGACATAAAAGTTGTTGGGATTTGCAAGCATGCAAGCATTCAACAAGAATTAAAGGTTGTGCCTAATTGAAGTTTCCGAAGGTACTCAAGAGGGGGGTGAATTGAGTGCCTATTAAAATTTCGATTGTGTACTGTTTTAGTAGAGCAGACCAGTTGGACTGTCTCGCAGCGAAAAGAGGTGAAACAGTACGTAGAACAATATCGAGCAAGACAATAAAAACACACAAATTTAACGAGGTTCACACCAACTCTGGGCTACGTCCTCCTATCCTAGTTACTTTTATTAATTCTACTCCCAAAATAACAAAGCAACTCACACTCACAATGTACGTGAACTCACACATACAATTGTCACCCCACACTCAACCCAAGTGTGCTAGATCTCACTTGAACTCACAAGCACTCGCTAATGAACTATCAAAAGCTACCAATCACCACCCTCGTTGGTAATTCAACTCAACTTCTTTCTCTCAATTACTCACTTTATGAGTTTACAAGAGTATTTGATCGCTCATATGTGTCACTCTGTGTGTATGAACTTACATGCTTGATCTAGGCTTTGGACTTTCTCTTTCTTTCTTCTCTAAAATAACACCTTTAAGAACGTGAGAGAAGTGTCCAATTCGTGAGTCTATATGCGTGGATATTTATAAGCAATTATAGTGTATGCAAACCTAGAATATAAGAGATAAATAAAGATAATCACTCTTATATTTTAAGGAAAGTTCCATAAGATATATTCCATACTTAGATGATATAATATCTTATGTTACTTTAATTGTATCTTAAGTAATTACCATATATCCAAAACATATATCCACCAGATCATCTTGAAGTTTCATAAAAACCGTTTTTAAGAAAAACATTCCAAAAAAATATTTTTAAGAAAACTTCCAAAATCGTTTCTTGCTCGACAAGATGATTCGCGTTGTGAGAACATACAACTGTTCTCCCAATTGGTAGAGTCAAAGTCAACCAACCAACTGGTTTAGTTGCTTCAACTCTAGAGAGAAAGTTCAAAGCCCAATGCCATCAACCATAATACAAGAACGCAACAAACACATTCATGCACTGATTACAACAAGAAGACTTATTCTAAGTCCTAGAACTAATCTTCAATGTCTTCAAATCGAAGCTTCTTGATCTTCAATAAATTTGATCTTTCTCGAGTCTTCCTCGAAGGACTTTCTGCTTCAATAGTTGGAATCCTGTATGGCAAACACATATAGCAATTTGCACAATATAACTTGTTAGCATACATGTCACTTTCTTTCAAGTGACAAGAATAGTATCTCAGCTGTTCAGACCAGCTGCATCATCAGACAATGTACTTGTTCTGCAACTATTTGTCATCACTCAAAACACTAGGGAACTCAACACTAATGTTGATTTGATTCATGTCGAATAGTTGTTAATCAATATTACATGCTAATTTTCATAGAAATTCAAATTTCTAACAAGCATGCAAAAGGGTGTAAAAATTGAGACATTAGCCTCATACTAACCTTGCAACACGGTGCTTTCGATTGAGAACGATGCTTCGGACCCTTAAGAACCCTTGTACCCTTTGAAGAACCGAATTGAACCTAAAGAAACCTTTGAACTCAAATGGATGTCTGAATGAATGTGAATTTGTATTTTGAATGTGTTTAATTGTCTTTAAGAAATTGTACAACAACTTTTGTGAATTTGAATGTGAGAGAGAGTATGAGAGAGTTTTTAAAGAGAGAAGAGAGAGGAAGAGAAAGAGAGAGAGAGAGAGAGAGAGGAGGAGAGAGAGAGAGAGGAAGAGAGGAAATCAGGCATAAGCCGAGCATATGAAGTGTGTGAATTCCTCCAAATGAAGGTCGGGTTCCTGCATTTATAGGCAAGGATCCGAGATCGAATAAAATCGAGATAAAATCATATAAAATATATGTGTGATTTTATATGATTGCAACTGATTTTATTGCGATTTTTCGTGATATTTGGCGGATTCGCCTTGCCTCGAATAATGAGATCTAATGAAATAAATCGAGATAAAATCATATAAATATATGTGTGATTTTATATGATTGCAACTGATTTTATTGCGATTTTTGAAGATATTGGCTGATTGCTTTTTCCTCGAATAATGAGATCTTATAATAGAATAAAATCAATAAAAGTGATTTCATATGAGAATATATGTGTGATTTCATATGATTGCAACTGATTTTATTGCGATTTTGATTCGTTTTGCCCTTTTTTGAAGATTGCGCATAATATAAAATCGGAATAAAATATCATTTGATTTAATTTGATTGCGTTATTTTAACACAAAATCAATGATTGATTTGGGGAGATATTCATGTGAGCCCCACGCTCGAGTGCGGCCCCRAAGCTCCAGAAATGAGCCGTTTCGCTCGGGTGCTCGGTTTTTCTTCGGAAATTCATAACTAACTTTCCACAACTCCAAAAATTATGGAAAAATCTGCATAAAATTATTTGTAAACAGTAGTGTGTTGTGTTAAAATTTCATGAATTTTGGTATTGTTTTCCTAATTTAATTAATTATCACAAAATTAATTAAATTGTTGAAAATTCCAAAAATAGCCAAAAATGCCTAGAAAAATTCAGAAAAATTCCAAAAAATTCTAGTAAAATGTTTAAAAATAAGTTAAAATTATYTTWAAAWTAAAACTTACTTTTAAGGGTGCTTTGTGTATATCAACGTGTCCGGTGTAGTGAAAACTTGCCTTGTTAGGGTCTGTTAGGGCCCTAGTTCTTTCTCAATTCATCTTGTGTATGTGTTGCATGGGGTGTCTTATCATCGGTCGTCTTGGGCTAGGGACAAATGTAGGTATCTACAGAAGCCCYCACTTTGGCTTAGTTTGTAGAGACGAAASTSTCATAAAACRAAAGCCAAAGTACCCGGTACCTGCAAAACAAATGTGTTAGTTTTACCTGCTCCTGCAGTTGCTGTTGTTTGCTGCTTTCCTATTAGTCCTTGTGTTGATGTTGCTTTCTTTTCTAATTTGCTTGCTTTCATATCCACTAGTGCTCTTGTGTTCACTGGGTATTTTGGTGTGCGTGCTTTTGCTGTTGTCTGCCTTTATCCTTTTCGTTGCCTCCRTCCTGGACTACATGGGGGAATTGTGTCCATGCATGCATCTATCATTTAGCTTTTCTTCTGCCATTGTGAGAGAGCACGAACACTATTTCTTCGCCATTATGAGAGAGCACAACTTCTTTTCATCATCGTTTGTGGGCCTTGTTTCATCTTTGTCATCGTGAGAGAGCACAAACTCTTTAGTCTTGTTCCGTATTAACTGTTGCGAGAGAGCACAACCTTGCTCGACAAGATGATCCGCGTTGTGAGAACAGTACAACTGTTCTCCCAACTRGWAGRGTCAAAGTCAACMAACCAACTGGTTTAGTTGCCTTCAACTCTAAGAGAGAAAGTTCAAAGCCCAATGCCATCAACCAATAACACAAGCACGCAACAAACACATTCATGCACTGATACAACAAGAAGACTTATTCTAATCCTAGAACTAATCTTCAATGTTCTTCAACTTCTCAAAGCTTCCTTGATCTTTAATATAATCTTGATCTTTCTCGAGTCTTCCTCGAAGGACTTTCTGCTTCAATAGTTGGAATTCCTGTATGCCAAACACATATAGCAATTTGCACAATATAACTTGTTAGCATACATGTCACTTTCTTTCAAGTGACCAAGAAGACCAAGATAGTATCTCAGTGTTTCAGACCATCTGCATTTCATCAGCCAATGTTACCGTTCTGTGTAACTTTTGTCATCACTTTAAACCACTAGGGAACTCAACAAATCCCCCTTTTGATGATGAGAAACCCAGTGAGAAGTATCATGCCAAACAACAAGTTATATGAAAAACAAACTCTATCTCAATGGGACTACTTTGTCGATTTCAAAATTTTTTTCAATTTTTTTTAATTTTTCGACTCAAGTGAGACAACCAACTAACTTGGTTATTTCATTTCTCACTAATAGAGACAGGGGCCACTAATAAAATACACAAAAGACTACTCTCCAACAGGAACACGATTTCTTCTAATGATCGTTCCCTCCCCACTGTGATTTTTTCATGTTCACAAAGCCTCCATTAACCCTATTGAGTCTAAACATGTTAGGCAACTTTCTAGCTAGGCTTAACTGGATCAGACTCGGGGAACATCTAAGGCGTAAGTACTCACAAAGATTGAGCGCTCCCATTTCTCCAAAACTTCTCAATATTGACTGCGTCATCTTCCTACCACTTTAGATTTGATCTGAGGCATTTGGCTACCTTGCAATCGAGAGATTATAAAAAGTAGCTACTTTCCCAGCAGCGAGAATTTTATACCCATAGACCCGCACTGTCGACAAGTATAGATATTTCTTCGCTTTTTTCTAGACACTCTCACAGGATGACCATCCATGACTAGCCCGCGAAAATATCACACATACCCATATTGACATCTGCATAAGCCTGTTAGTTTTCTACAAATTCACACTCAAAATCCGACACAAGGCAAAGACCCAAGGTCGCCACCAGAAATTGACACTTTAGTGCGTTGCTAAAAACTCGACTAGATACCAGATAGGCATAGTCACCAAATACCCTTTGTCTCAACAATAATGTCTTGTAAATGGCATGAAAACAGATACCAAAAGCAGTTCAAAAAGATAGGGGGAGGGGAACAAAAGCTAGAAATAGCGTACCATGCTTCTTGCGACTCCTGGTCATCATTGCTATCCTCACGCACCTCTGGGGACGGGGCCCCCTCCTGGAAAGAGGCCCGGTTCCCCAAATTCACGGTGCCCCCGATCAGAACCCTTATCATCCTCATCATCATAGCGTCCTCATCGTCATTATCATCATTTTCTCCTCATCCTGACATTCCATCTGCAGAAGAGTGGTGCCGGAACTCTCGCTCCGCCGGCGACCCCGCGTACTGGCTGCAATTCTCTTGCCACATCTTCCTCAGGCTGCTTGCAACTGCATCACCGTTAGCAACAGAGCCCTGACAGTAGCAGGCCAGAGTCAGCAATGCGTCTGTCCTCGAGCAGTCCACCGACAGCCGTGGTTTCGACTGGACCCCGTGCCCAGCCCTCAGAGCCAACTTTTTCCCGAGTTACGGATCCATTTTGCCGACTCCCTTGCCTCATTGTTCCATCGACCACGAGGCTGTTCACTCTTGGGACCTGATGCGGTTATGGTAACGACGGGCGTGTCGGCACCTCGGCCTCCCGGATTTTCAAGGGCCGCCGGGAGCGCCCGACACCCGCACACATACCAGCTCGTGTGCTCTGTCACAAACCCATGGTACGCATGACCTGGCCCTCAACCTTGTCTAAGCCCTGAGCGCTGAATCAACAACTTACTATGTTCTTCTGCCCATGGTGTCTCTCAGTTAGGCCTGTGCAGGATTGCCTAGTTAAAACAGACAAACGCACCATAATTTCACGTCTTCCCGAAGCGGCCCCCGCCTGACAGTGTCTCCCAGGAGACCTCCTCCTCTAAAAAACTCCCCTGCCTCCAGTGACAACTAAAACGTTGGTCGGTCACAGACCCGCACACTGTCGCCAGCCGAGTTCTTTCAGGAATTTTAAACTCCCGCGAATTTCTCACCTTTTTATTCGCCTGAAGCCTTCACTCAATCTCGTCCTAACGCAAACAACCCGACGGTATTGAGAATCAGTACTAGATTCGGACCGTGGCACTATCCCTTCCTGTCTCTTGTACGTGCCGGATCTACTCGTTACCTATACCTCTATGCTTTCAACTTAGAGTCGCGCTTCCTTCTTTTTCACCATGGATTACCTTCCCCTCTTTCGAGCTCCCTTTCAAAGTTCTGTGCAATTTTGACATAATTCCAGACCATTTACTGCAATCCCGACCCCCTTAAGGTACAGATTCCCCTTGAGTCAATCCTGCCTTTTGACCAACCGACTGGCCGGCACACTTTCCTGCTCCATAAGTAGGATCAACGTTCTGCCACAGGTGCTAGGGATATGGCGCGACCCCCAGCTGCTCTGCGCCCCTAGACGTCGTATCTGACACCCGGAGGCGTTAATCACCCGTCTGGCCCAAAACCTTGACGAGGATACAACCGGGGACCACCTGGCGGATAAAGAGTGAGACGGGTGAACATTCTGTGGCTCAATTTCAGAGTCATGTGTGCTTCGCCAATAATAGGCAGGAAAAATTAATTTTTCACATTCTTTTATCAATAAGGTAAATCAGAACCATATCCCATGACTAATGACCCTCTACCCTATGACTTTGGAATCAAAATTTTCTGACATATATGAATGCCAGAATCTTCATTAATAGGTTCCTAAACTAGTGTCTTGAACCCTTCCTAGTCCTGAACAACCTTCACCAAATAGAAAGAGCGCTTTTCAAGTGCAATCTCGCCACATCTTCCACATTTTACGGGCCTCAGTTGATATTTCCCCGCCAGGTGAAGTTGTTAAAACACAATCTAGCTAGCCCGAATAGGTAATTTCGATGTCCACTTCGAACCACCCGACAATCCTTGCCTGAACTTGTTAGTACCCTTAAAGCTCTAACCATCTCTAGGAACATTCCCAAACAAACAATCTCCCATCTCATACGAGGAGAAACATCACACACTGCAACAGTAGCGCGCCTTATGACCATTAGCACAGTACGGTACACTCGAAAATTAACCACCCTGGATCCGTGTACCAGGTTAAACAAATTTTGGCACCCATCTCAGCAAACTCACTGCCGTTCTGCTTAACTTCAGCGACCATCAAGACAATTAGAGCCGCACTCTTGGAGCTCTCCCTAATTACTCACAGCATATTGCCACGGACACTTCAATTTCAAGGCAGCCTGAAACTCTAACACTTGAGTTCTCGCCCACCTCCAGATCTAACCCTGACTTTAAAGGGAATATCTTCTCGATAAACCTTTGGCTTCCTCAACCGAGAGCGAGACACTCTAGGCGCCACTCTGAACATTGCCACCTGCTTTTCTTAAGTCAAATGTAGGCTTTACCCCCTGATAGACTAGCATAATGACGGTCGTACACACGACATTATAGCACTAGAGAGGCGAGGACAAGCTTTCGGGATGTGTACCAGTTTACGTTACTTAAAACGGTGTGGGTCGAATTAGATCTTACTAGGCCCTCGCCTTCCTCTTTGGATTTTATAACCACACGTCTATGGGGACCGAACGATTTGCCACGTCAGATCCGGTTATCCGGCCACTGATCCATACCTCAGGTTCGTTGTCTCCTCTCCTGGCTCGACTCCCGCCGCCCTTCCAGGTATCTAGTTCCACCCCACTCTTTCTGTGTCTGCGTCAAATCCCCGTTGACCCAGGATTTGAACCTCCACTCGAACCCTTCTCAGAAGATAAGGTGCCGACGTAGACTCCTCATACACAACCCTGTTCAGAAGTACCAGGTACGGCTGTGCAAGCCCGAACAACGGGTGACTACACGCACCCCATGAGGATCAACAAGAACCCTTCCGATTCGCTCGCCTCCGTTAACCAGGTCAGTCAACCCTCATTTCTTCCTATCTTTACCCCCTTCGCTCTCTGTCTGTGAGTGCTTCAGCAAACACAACAGCAATCTGCACAAAAGGGATCACACTTCTAGGGTAACGCGTTTGATGCCCAGCTGAAGTGTTTCTATAGAACGAAAGAGACGAGACTAGGAAGGTGGCTCCGCGCAATTTTAAGGGTTTGGGGTTGTGATGGTAATGCGTTCTGGGTTGGAGGGGGGCCGCAGGCCGACGCCTGTGGGTGACGGTGGAATTCGCGTCAGGGTTGTGCCAGAAGGTCACGCCCCGAGTGATGAGCGTGACGTGGCTTGTGGTTGGGCGACGGCTGATTGCATGCGTGGAGTTCAGCTGCCCGCTACCACGTACCCAAGTTCAGAAGAATCGGTGAAACCATTGTTCAGTGTGGTGTGTTTGAATGGTGGACTGTGAGGTTGTGTTTTTGGTGTTGGTGTTTCAACGGATGTTTCAGATTTCTCAGTCAGAATATCCACTTCCGATTTGAGCATGTGGCCTTCTCCCTTTTCCTTTACCATTTCCAATAGCTTTTCTTCCCCAATGCTGAATTTTTGCGATCAAAAGTTTCCACGCAACCGAAGGTGATACTTTGAAAGAGAGAGACGAAAAAAGCTTAGAGAGATGATATTGACTGTGATGATCAAAGCCAGAAACAAAGAGTGGAATATATTAGTGGAAGCAAGTAGAAGTAATGGGAGACCGGTGCGACTCCACGGCGAGCGACCGGTGCTTTGGCAAGGTAAGTAACACAGCAAGTGGAAGTGCCATACGCGGAATCCGAATCAACTTCCCGATCAACAGTTCGCCCCTGAAGCCTTACCAAAAATCAAGTGGCCAGCGAGTTCGGCGCGTAATGAGGTCTAGGACGTCTCTTTGACACCGTAACTTCAGATTTTTTGCCCAAAAAATAAATATGAAATTTTTGAAACTACATAAATATCTCAACTGGCGCAGTAAGCCCAGACCAGTATATCAGGGAATTCTTTCACGCGCACCTGCAGTCTGCAGGTGATCTCCCGCGACCTCCGCCTTCCCTAAGACACGTCAATCAATTCAAGCCAACTTCTGTGAGGCCCATCTTCTGCTAAAGTCCTGTTTCTGATCTCTTAGCTCTCCTCGCTGTACTGGTCCTATATACTTGTTCGTATCCCGCTCCTCTCAACAGGCCAATATTTTCTCAGCCCTGTTGCTACGGGAGCAAATTTCATCCTCTACGTCCTCGACCTTTCACTTGCTCAGTGGCCTGTGCCATAATGAGTTCCACAAAAATCCAGTAACTCCGAAACAACTCAGTTAAGGCTAGTGCAATATATACAGACTCTAGCGCGTCGATACCCGACTGGCGTCTATGGCGAAACATTCAGTGTGTGGCCGGGGCACACGGGGTCAGAACCCTCACAAGAACGCAATCTGCCTCTGGCATCACACACCTATAATCTCACGTAGAATCTAGACGCGCACAAGCACTCTAACCTGAGCAAAAAGTACTCCGTCGCACGATGCGAGCACGCTATTGCTTTTGCTTAGAGAGGCACTATACTCAATAGCAAGTACCTGGAACATCGCTGACACTGTTGCCCAGCCAACATCCTGACTTTTAAGCTGGGCTTTTCCCGGTTTCCGCTCGCCTGTTACCCTAGGGGAATCCTTGTAAGTTTCTTTCCTCCCGCTTATTGTGATTGGTTAAACTCAGCGGGTAACCCCGGGCTCTGACCTGACACATTACCTTTTGCCACATTATGCCCTTAAGGAATTGCTTGATCTCAATATGTCTTTGTTCTTGGAGGGTCGCAAACGGTTGTTTCCAATTGGGGCTAACAATCAGGGTCTCTACGACGCGCCCACAATTAGGTCTGCCATGTACTGGATCTTGCGTCATCGAGAAACTAGTCTAAGATTAGCATAACACTTTTCGTGAAGGTCCATCACAGCGCCTATGCTACCTATTAGGAACATAATCTAATAATACACCAAAGTCTTTTAACTGACTCATTTAATCCTACCCACACAGCTCAACAGTTGATAGCGACGCTAAAACACTTGGCTCTGCAACAGCTATATATTCAGCTTCTCCTGGACTATATTTTAGACGACACTCGCAATCCACGCCCGGTGTAGGCTGTTATCATGCTGGTACATCCATTTCCTCCTCCCCGAACCCCTCTCACAACAGCACAATACAAAACGCTATTGTGCTAGGGCCGAGAAGACGCGGTGTATCGCCGTGATACACCTCGGATGTGCTCTCATGGCAGACGTGCCCTCGACCCGAAGGTTCATCAAACAAGATTATCCTGCGACAGATCTGGCGCAATCATCTGTCTGTGATATCACAAGACTCGATGGTTTCACTGGGATTCATGCAATTCCACACCACACGGACTATCGCAATTTCGCTTTCCAGTACCTCATCGATGCGAGTAGACTCAGACGTAATAACTCCCTTTGTTGCGGAGAGTCGTTGTTAGTATTAAAACTGGGACACGCTGCGTGCCTCACACGGATAAGGTACCCCGACAGAAGCAAGCGTAGGCAAGCGCACACTTATTTCTAATCAACTTTTGTTCTTGCACTCGAACCACCAAGTACCTGAATAGACCAGATTGGGTTCGTTATCGATTTCTGCCCGAGGGACAACACCAAAGGCATGCCCCCCAAGCCCATGGGGAAGTGGCGCTCACTGCTTTCCAAATGTGACTCCTTCGGGATTTGCTCTGGGAATCGAGCACCTCAAACAAGACTCCACAGCCCCAAACTCCCTCACGAGACGCGCACACACTGAGCTATGGATAGCATGTCTGGCTAGCAGTGAGTTATAACTAACACAGTTACAGGCTTGAAGTCAATCGGCTCATGATGTCAGGTTTCGACAATATCCTTCCGCCAGGCGATTTCACCTCCCTACGGAAACTTGTTACGAGCTCTCCTTCACTCTTGAACAGTTGGCATCCATAGCTGTTCCCCGACCTTTTCATCTGCATCCCATGCTAAATATTGATAAGGTTCAGAGTGTAGCGACTTTTGCTGCAGCGACCAGGTCGCCTCGTGACAGGTCGATGCCGTGTAGAACCTCGCTCTCCCATCAGCTATCGCCTGCCCAGTACATTCCGAACCACTTCACCGGACCATTCTACCATTTTTTCAGGGTTAGTTCTCAGGCGTCAGCAGCACCTTCTGTGGTGGATCATACTATTGCCCGTTCATCTGTTTGCTTGATCTGGCCCAGGGTGTCCGCAATGAGACACAAAGAGTCCCAGGTACGTATTCAACTCTGCCCGAAGCTCGATGCTATGACTCGCGCTCTACTGAAATTCCTCCATCTCGTTATTATTCACATGCTGTACCCCTAAAGATTTTAGCCATTAGCTCCAATGATCATTAGCATATCCCTCCTCATCGATGATGAATTCATTTCCAAAAGAACATTAAAACCCGGACGTCTGAGTATTCATCAGGTCACATAAACATAATTCAGTGACGCTGTTAATACTCACACAATGTACATCAAAGTGGCCCCTTGTTGTTGTGTACGCCGCATGTGCGAGCCACACAGAAGACATGCTACAACTGGTGCCCTTCCCATCTTACACCCCTGTTTTGATATAGCCCTTCCCAAACTTCTCTGGCCATAAAAGCCAGTTTAGTTCGCCATTTAACGCGAATGGTCTATTCCTAGCTGACCATAGGCCTAGGAACTACTCCTTCGGCATACAGTCTAAGGTACTAGCAGGCCTAGTACAGGTACATCTCGCGTGTTTTACAACTGTATAAACACGGATAGGTTGCCAGGCACCAGAATCGCAGTGGCCACTACCTGAAGGCTAGGGTCGCACCACTGCAAGACTGCTTTACAAAACACACTTCTGTGCCTCTCCAAAGTTGCAGCCATCTTACACGACAAAAGTCTGCTCCACTTATACAATACCAATTCGACAAAGATTCTTACAAGTCATGTCTTCAATTCCTTACGTATTCTTGGGACTGGTAGCTTCCCGCCCGTGAGTTAAAGTCCAAAATCAATTTCATAGCCGTCAATGGCGTCTCCCAGATCGTCTTCGTCGTGAGTTGCTCCCGCGTTCCGTCAATTTTCCTTTTATGAGCATTTCAGAACCCTGGTCCCTTCCATCATGTACAATCCAAATGACCCCTCCTCTCGCCCCGGAAACCTCACAAAAAACACTTTATGATTCCTCTCATAATACACAGCAGCCCAAGCCTGCGGCGTCTAGGCTTTTATTTCCCTAAAAACTAATTTATAGTACACCATTAGGTCTCACGTCCACCAATTTCTCGCTTTCTAGACTGGGATCCCCCATCGAGTACCTTATTAGCGCATGCCGTTTTCTACCTACTAATGGGTTCTGAGGCTGCAAACGAGCCAAACTCTCTGATTCCTCTGGAATCTAAGGTTTAAGACCTCTCTTGTAGCCAAACCCAAATCAGGATCAGACGATTAATGCCATTACTAGTCCGCTAGGGGACTCGTCGTCACATCCGTAGACCGACCCACAGACACTTCAAGAAAGTTCCTAGAATTGCCACATTAAAATGTATATTATACAAAACAGTACCTCCCTTAGGACTCATTGAACATGCTTATCTCCTGTACTAAATATGCAGTTCTAACGACTCTCACGTCTTTAAATTACAATCCAAGAATTTCAAGTCCTGCTGGACATGGTGAAATGCGAATTGCGGACTCCCCGACTGTCAATATTGTCACTAACACGTTTATTTCTAAAATATACATCCCACTTCATTCAATCGTTGTGCATTCTCTTATAGGCCAACCCACGCCAATAATGTGACCCCGGAAACATATCGGCCATTATGATTGTTATTACGTCCCCCTCCCCCTCAGCTATAGTCAGGTCCTTATACTTGCTTGATTTTCTGAGTGATAACAGAGCGTAGAGCTTACCAGTATTGGGCAACCGTTGGCTCTGCTGGTTGAGCTCCATCTCTAATCTACCTTCACAGTCGATTCTCAGTGGCAGACGGCCACCTGATTGTTATTAGGTTCCCTGCCCTGAGTAACATAGGTCCTGTGACTTGCAACCGGTGCTCCCTTAGCATTTTGTGGATTTTCAAGACAGCTCTTGGAGAGAGCTCCGCATATGCGTTCCGAGAATGTGCGAAAAGATTACCGGCCGTACTGCCATCACCATTACGACCGGGCCACCAGGTGCGTAGGCGGCCTGGAGCGTCAGTTCGTACGCATTCCCAGGTTGCACACACAGTGAACGTTTACCTAGCCTCCTTCTTGTAAAAGCTGCCGGAGACAAACTTAAGACTATCCCGCTATTGGACTGCTTTGGAAATTTACTCGCACTCATGGCTGCTTGTAAACCTGTGGCACCAGAACATTAGCCCCTATCCATAATGCAGTATCCTCGTGAAAGGGATTTAGATTGTACTCATTCCAATTACCAGACTCTATTGTGAGCCCTATTGGGTTAATTTGCATTATTTGCTAACTAACCATACACCTTTACCAGTTGGAGCTCCTATGAGTCACCTCTTAGTAGCACAAGAGATACTTGCCTTGCGTGCTTGCACTACCTTCCAGATTCGGCTTGTGATGGTCCCGCTTCTCTCAGGGCGTCCGTCTGCGTGCCGAGGAATACTCACCAGGCACATAGAACATGTCCTCCGTCCCATTCATCCCGATCCTACCATCCATGAGGGGGTCGGAAAGCTTACTGAGTCCCAACTTTCTCACCTTACCCCCTCACGAATTTTGTATTTTAGTGCACAGGTCAGAAACAACTCTGTAATACAGATCCGCATCAAGCCTGTGACTGCTCCTCAAAGATGGTGCCCGCATGTTGGGGTTTTCTTTCCTCGCTGACTAGTGCGCGTTTCACTTGAACAGGTGTTATCTTTCTTTGAAGCTCATAATCGAGACTGGAGACAAGCAAGTGCAGTACTGCCCGCTTGTTGAACGCGTATCTATCTATGCTAATAGCATAGTTGCCTAATTCTTGCTCTCTCTTCCAGACAGAAGCTGTTAAGGTCGGGAGACGTTATGCGTTTGCATCGTTCAATAGCTCGATTCGGGAAATACTGCAACGGTTTATTTCCTGGCATCTCTCTAAGGTTATGTTCTTCCTCCGTTAGCGTAGCACTCTCCGATACTATCACAAGTCAAACTATGTTAAGGCGTAGGATTTCTTTAAGGAGCGCCTCGAAATTCTGCGTGAAGTTCTTCACTCTCCCAGTTCTTGATCACCCTTTTAGTTGCAGTTGTTAGTAAGCTGCATTCATCTCACTATTCGAGCAATTGCTAATCTCCTATTTGAGTCAAAGATGCATAATGCACTTACCGCTCAGAGCCCAAGGTATGCAAACAACGTCATTAAACTGTTCAGGCAGGACTAGCATTCCTCGATCCGACATCTGCATCTTGACAACTTAGAGCCCCACCTTCCACCGAAACTTCTCTGGACACAAGGGAGTGCATCAAACTCAATCTGTGGCGAAGACAAGTCAGTATCAAGTGTAGCCCAGAGTCTGCTACGCTTGGCCTTAGATCGCGTAATCAAATCTATCACGCTATTAACACAACATACCATGTATTGGTCGCTCATCCTGCTTGCCTAACGCCGCTGTCTACACATTCACACGACCACTCCACACAACTAATCATCGCATATCGCCTGGACGAATCACACGAACTCTACAAGTTAACGGATCATCTCTTTCAACTGCCCTTTTCTGCAAGTGCATCTTAACACATTGGCTTATATACAGTGGATAATGAACGGACATTGATTGCTTATGACAGCTTTTCCCCTCTTCTTAGACACACCTATGAAAGCTTTGCCTCAACGGACATGACGTGCATAAAACTCCACCACAACCACTTTATAGCTCAACACTTAACTGTATCAACCTGGCTGAAAGACGCAACGCACTGAATTCAAACACAGAGTCGATGAGAGTTTTGAGTTTGTTCAGAAGTCGCATAAGGATCAGCTAGCTTATTGCGCCAACACCCCCAATGGTCCTATATCCATAGTGTTCCAGCTAGCATTTGCGTTTTCAAGGCCAGATTTGCCACTCCAATAGACAAGAAATGGAAGCTTTGACGTCCTATGGACATTGTTCATGTACGGTCATTAGCAGATTGTCAGATAGCTAATGTAAAACATCGCCCCCAGACCACGACACCCTAAAAGCCATAATTCAACCTTCCGCGGCTACGACCACGCTATCCGCTATTACTGCTTGCGCATGTGGCGTTCACTTTAACTAGTGACAAGATCAGCTTATACGCGACTTACCACATACCCTTATCGCCTTATGGCCTTACACGACAAGCTATTAGCTGATCATAATGCCTCGAAGACGAGATGTCCCTCGCGGTTCCGATGCGCCACCGTAGGCGTGACATCAAAGACAAACCTATCCGGGACAGCAACCCACACACCCTTCGCCCTACAATGAAGCTACTCTCATGGTCCAGAAAGAGAGTACTTATACGCGAGATTGAGTCTCTTCTAACCCCTGTAACGGCGTACGCACTTTCAAGCCAAATAACCTAGCTACACCACTCAATATACTAGATTGTCTCTTACCGAAAGTGACTCTTCCCCTCATAGGTGCAAGCTGAAGAGTAAACACCGGTTTCTTTACCGTGTGTCCCGACACTTTGTCATTTTCTGTTCCGATTTCGATGTCTTAGCTCAAAAGCCCCAACACTGGTCTCGCGAGTGTGCTCACCCCAAAATGATTTGCTGAGGGGCCGTCCAGTGAACAACCTTTGCAGTTACGGATAACAATCGTATCCTCTCCTCCGTTTATCCCTTCGACAAACCATAACTGCCAAATCAAAATCGTGCGTTAAGTCCCAATTTTGGGTAAACACCAAAGGTCCTCAGAGCCTGTGGGTCACCTAATACCCGATCACCACTCGCGTTCCTCCGATCACAAAACCCTCCAAGCGCCCTACAAAGGTTGCCTTGCAGGCCGACTCTATCAGCCTACATACTTTTCAACAACCCTTCAATGCTTACCCAAGCCATCTTCTCAACACCCATCAACGATATTCTTTTAGTGTCTCTTCTGTGTTGCTTTCCTCTTATGAATACAATTCATCACAATTTGTGTCCACGCACCCAAAGCTTTAACCACAGAAATTGCAACCGGACCATGCCACTGATTCTCCGAACATTGCTCCGGCTCCGAACTACCAATCACCTCTCTAGCCTTTCTTGTGGGTAATTCCAACTTTGGAGAACACGGCCCATTACATGATAATGTCTCTGGGTCGACACCACTTGGAGACTAACGTTTCTTTCATCCACTCAAGTAGTATACCCTAGACCAGTCATGACTATTGTTTCCCCTGATAGAACACTATGTGATCTAGTATTTGCTAATAACCCTGGGTCGTGCTCATCCTACTATTATGGTCTTGTACATTAGCTCGAATATTTTGCCTACTCTTTCAAGCTCTTTGTCTCTGGCTTTGGAAACGCCAGTTTCCACGACCATAAATTTGCGACACCTTCCGTTCATCCATAGATTAACAACCCTCATATTTGCTCTCATCACAGTTCTTTTCAACACACAAATACCAAAATTCGCTCAACCCTTAATAAGAGGACGTTGACTCACCGCCAGACTCCAGATTAGGTCACATTGACAAATTGTCCATGCTTACCCTTCTCAACTCATGAATTCACAAGCTAGATCACATATCTGTCCTTCATACTCGAGTCTAATCACCATTTTACTACATTGTTCGCTGGGTACAGCCGGATAAATCCCCTCTCAGATCGACCCGACGGTCAGTTACGAAAGCTTGCAATATGCGATCTATGGCTTACCTGGGACACGACTTCTCTAATGGTCACCGCTATACCATTTGCGCTCAGTTTATACAGAGCGCGATATGATGGCCTTGGCATCGCTCCTAAGCACTATGAACTT
This sequence comes from Bassia scoparia, assembly GCA_008642245.1. NCBI lineage: Eukaryota > Viridiplantae > Streptophyta > Magnoliopsida > Caryophyllales > Amaranthaceae > Bassia > Bassia scoparia. Next base: position 8,296 of record SNQN01004503.1, on the reverse strand, counting down.
TGCTTCAGAATACCACACCACCAGAGTACCGCCGTTCCGACATTGCCAAATTGACTCGAAGGACCAGCACATAAAAAACCATCCATCCACTTCTCTATCATCGGTACAAATCACCTAATATATCCCTGATGAAGTTGTGACTTAACTGTTATCCTCACATTCTCCCAACATATTTGGAGCACGTTAGCTGCCCGTGGCTTACTTCCTAATTCAGCTTTTTCCACACTTTTTAATTGCATGCCAAACATCCTGTAACGTGATCACAAGTCACTTACCGCCGCAGCGTTCCGAGCACTAATTCAACGGTATTCTGTCCCATGTTTTTATTCAACTTTCTTTCAACGTTTTCCGAGGATTATATCAATGTTGTATACCCCTCTTTATACGGCACCACAGTAGGAGGTACTATAAGTCTCTCAACCCCAAAAGATCTCCCAGTTCAAGCAGCCTAATTTCCAACCCCACAAACTTTATCATTATGCGCATGAAAGTTATGCGGTTCTCACTCGAGTAATCCCAGTACACATGATCTTTCACGATCATTTTGTGAGGCATTCGGTAATGTACATTCTCAACGCTGTCTTGTTGAACTGGGTCTCACTACCCCAATGTATACTCCTTGTGCCATTCTCGACAACATAAAACTGGTGTCTGACTACTGATTCCCTGAACTGGTTTGGCACAATCTGGTTAAATGCCGAACCAGAGGCTCCGGAACCGTAAACAAACCAACCCCACTCTTCTGCACTCCTCATTAATCGAAGTGGTTGCTTCTGCCTCACTCGTGCTCCAGAGTAACTAGCTCTTGAGTTGCCTACACTCAACGGACTCACATCCTCTGTACAAACCAACTCCAGCAACCTATGGCTCCTTTGCTTCGTACAACCGCCCCCAATAATGTGCTGCGTTTTCTCGTTCTTCGACTGTCTTACGACCTCCTCCATTCCCTTAAAGGGACAGAGTTTTCACCCGCGTCCCCGATTATAGAATTGATCCAAACTTACTCCACACTTGAACTAACCTGCATTAGACGGAGTTAGTCTTCTTTCAGGCGAACACTTTGCCTCTTCATCTCAAGCCTCTTCCTCATGGAGTCTGTACACCTCTTCTCAGTTAATACTCAGATACGTCGGCCTTCCTCGATATGCATTTTCTCGCCCAATACCAGGATGGCACTGTTCGCTACAATAGTCACCGGCCTGTTCTCCAGTCTTCTCAATCTAGGACCCCTCCATCACTCTTCCGTGTACCACGTCTCCCAAGCAGATTGCCCTTAACTGGTTCCCTACCTAGACTCGTGACGTCCATAGGTCTATCCTTGTGCAACCCCAAATTTACCGCGCTCACACCGTAGTACTCATCGGACTAACACGTTTCCCATGTCGTACCTGGTCTTGAGTGTACGGAGAAACCCAATTCACTACTTCGCCTCATTCGCGAGTCGACAGTTCTTTCAATGAGTAAGTAGAGAACACAGCTCAAATTTGCCTCACTCCAATGGCACTGGCATATGCCGTGACAAGTCCCTGCAACGCTGCTCTCCCGCCACCTGCGTGTCTAGCGCCAGCCTACCCTGTCAAGCGTAACTTAATCACCTTTCGCTATGAGGCATTCTGCGCGGTTGCTCGACCCTTACCCAGACCCGAGTCAAGCCTCTAATGCCTCTAGCGCATACACATACAGTTCTCTGACACCCGACAACGCTACATCTCTGGTAGGCTCATTTTAACTCAATCACTCAGAAAGCATCCAAAGCAATCATTTTATTCTCGGTTTTATGTTCATTAATGATAACCGGCTCTTCACTCGACATATTTGATTGCCACCTTTAATACCCATCCGATCCTGCTCCGTAGTAAACACGTTTTACCTCTAGCATACGAGGTCTACCCTCATACTCGCTCAAAGTTCCCCTAGGGATTGAGCGATGTCCCTATCCGTCTGGATCTCCTTGGTAGGACGTCTGATAGCCCTCGACACTACTGTGAGCCATTCCATGTTGGTCTCTTCGCTCTTCTCTGCATGGCGTATTAGTCGGGCTCGCGTTGTGACGGCGATCCACATGGAGGCATGGCAGTGTTAGGCGGATTACTTCATACCATGACGTGTTTGTTCTCCCGTCGCTACCCCGCCGCCTACAATTTGACGTTGGACGTCTCACTTTCTTATCACGGTTCACATTGAGACGCGACACCTGAATCATGTACCGTGGCTAAATAACTATCGAGGGCCCTCTTGCCACCCCGCAACGGACTTGCGAGCGCATGTTCTTCACATATCATCCAACATTCACAGCTCAATCGGGCTTTGTGGGATCCAATGGATGATTCGGTTCCTGCATTGTTCGTGTGTTCGTCGGGCAACCACCAAGCAACATCCACACGAGTGATAATCGAGTATAACAATATCTCATTCCAACTTGGGAGTTTTTGTGACACCTGCTCACCGAAGTTATCCAGGACTATATCCCCCGACTATTCGCTCATGTTTGCGCATTCTGCGGCCATGTGGATGTACTGAGGGCTCGTAATGAGATCTGATGAACTCCTTTCATCTCCTCACGAGCTCAGCTACTACCCGCCTCCTCCTTGCGCAAACTGAGAGCGGGCTCCTCACATGGCGCTAATGACGCCCTGCAATGTTGAAAGCACGGTTATACCACACCCTCTCTGGACCGCTATATAAACGACAGGAGTTTAGGAAATTTAGGGTGAATGTGCGGTTGGATCTTGTCTCCTAGTGACAAACCCAAGTGCCTACTTGGAGAAGATTAGCACTACAAAATATATCTGCATTTTATTGATCGTGTACTGTTTTTAGAGTTTTCTATAAAAAATTCACGGAAGCAAAAGTGACAACTCAGTTATAAGTCTCGAGAGATCTAATACGCAAACCCGCGGAATAAGAGGGGAGCACACTTTTTGACATTTTTTTTTTTCCGTGAAAATTAATAACAAGTCTACCCGTTAGAACGAATAATCGAGCCAAGAGATAAATAGAGAGACACGGAGCGAGATACACAGTTTTTCCTCGTTTAACAGAAGAATATCATCCCGAACTCCCTCGGCTACTACTCGAAAACAAGCACAATTTGCCTATCGGCCCGACCACGTTCTTACCGACCGATTTTCGGTCGCTGAAATGTTGAAGTTTGGCTAAGAACATAACAATGGCGAAAAAAATACATCATTAATCCGAATAATAAATCCGGGTTAGACGCGACAGACATAATATTGACTATCTGTGTTTTTCTTCCCGAATTCATCCCGGTAGGGCAGGGGTCGCCGTTTTTTCCCGAACAAATATGCCCGAAACACGTGACATTTTTTAAGTTTTGGCTATAAATCCCGAAAAAAAAGTACGTACCTAATCCGGAAAATAAAATCTTACGGATGAGCACACTTTTGACCATTACTTTTTCCGAAATTCATCCCGGGGGTCCTCGTTCTTTCCACCGTAAAATGGCCTCGATACACGTGAATTGTTGAAGTTTGGCTAAAAAATCCCCGAAGTAAGTCGGATTAAATCACAATGCGGTCTATTAAATCCCAAGGTAAAATCCAAAATCCTTATCGGGAGCACACTCTCGTGAGTCAGCAATATACCGGTCGTTTAAATATGTGTTCCGTAAATTTCATTTACCCAGAGCGGCTGACCCGTTTTTCCCCGTTTAAATCGGCCCTCGGGAAGTCGTTGAATTTTTGACCGAAATGTTAGTGGGCTAACAGACAACTTCCCGAGATATAAACAAAAATACCCGCTAACTCAATAATTTTGGCAGGCGAAAAAGTTACTAAAAATGGCACCAAGAGCCACACTTTTGACAATCTCGATTGACTTATCATCCGATCGTCGAGATTTCATCCCCGGGGGTTATTTCCCAGCCGATCTGTACCCCAGTAAAAAAGGTGGCTCTCTGCGTAGAAACGCTAGCATCTCTATGAGGGACTTTTATTCTCTCCCATAGAAGAATAGTAAGGATATCTTCCGGGTCTCTTTTGCCTCAAGAGGAGACAAATATGTGGAACGAGCCATGCAATCTTAACCCGTACCGAGACACCAGCACGGACCTTCCCCCTGCAAAATTCTGGGGGTCGTTCGGTTTACCGATGGTACCTCGAGGGGCGCGGACGAAAACTGACTTATTCAAGCGTTCGACCGGGCTCGTTTGTTCCGGCCGTCTTTCCCGGGCGACCGTCTCCGTTTGCGTCTTGAAAATTTACTCTCCTACTTATTCATTGTCTTTTATATAATTAGAGAAATATTGACCCATTAGGATGATCCCGTACCGACTCAATAAAAAGGTTTCCGACTCGGCCCCCATCAATACCTATTCTTGGGGCTAACACTCCCCTCCCAAATTATTATTTTATTATCGTAACTGTTTTTATTACGACGAAAATTTTTGCCATCGGCTTTCTTTACCGACGCGATTAGATGATCGCCAAATGTTGGCTTGCGACCTCTGAAAGGTCTCGATTCTATTCAACCCAAAGACAGTTTACAAACATTTTGGATTTATCTTATTTTATTCAGTGCGCTTTTCTAATATCTGTATTCACCCAGCACACAAGGTCTAATCCGCAAATTTTCTCTGGCCAATGATTTCTATATCTGTAAGAAAAAATTGTTCTTCGGTTGTAAGTAAGCCTCCCTTGTCTCTATATAGATGTTTTGATTATGTATAGTTATATAAACACGTCCATACGTTTTTTTTCGTGAACCAAGAAATAAGTAGATTTGAGGTTTACTAGTATGTCTCGGCGTCGACGCCTAGCTCTCGAATTGGATCGTTCAGAATTTCTTCCACGATCTACAATTTGGCTCTAGGACTGAGAGGTAAAATGTACCGTAATTCCGAAAGTTTCAGGACCAGCTCAAGCCCATACTGCGCTCCATACGGTGAGCATATACATCTCAAAATCATGTGAGTCTTTCGACTCATTCTTTCTCTCGTTTTTTTCTTCATAGGACAATTGTCTCAATACAGAAAATCTGCATCCACGTGCGCAGTATGCAAGCTTACGTAGTTTGGTAACCCAAATCGTTCTCATTGGGACTTTCCACTAATCAACTATATGTATTGTGTACTGGGCTTTATTCCTTCTGTCAACATCACATTATATGAATACCGATAAAGGTGGTACCAAGTGAACTCGTTTTGGCAAGTTTTCCCGAAAATTTGTTCACTGTGCCGACCTCTCCACTCTCTTCTCCATTGAAGTCGCTGTATCTACAAGACCCCATCTATCACCACGCTTTTCGACCCAACTCAAGAGAAAAATCTCGAGGACATACTCGTTGGTAGCACTTGCACCGTGCTCGTGAATATTGTTCCCCATGAGTGTGCCGTCCACATGTATCAACCAAGTCTGCTAGCACACCATGGGGTACAAAAATAAAGACTGTTATTTCCGAAAAAAGCTCTCTGGGAACTGCCCAACATACATTAGTATACCCCACCAGTACTACTCCACCGGCGCACAGTGACACTCTTTCGCACGTTTCCCCCCCTCCTCTTGGTTGTGCGTGTTGTTTGGGTTGCAACTCGTATGACTCGTGTTTGTCCGTTGTGTAGTGCATATACGCGGCCTAATGCCCTTGGCTTGCTGCTTTCTGGTGCCTCACGTCCTTACTCATCCATTTTGGCCTAGTGTGCCGTAGTTATCATCTTAAGATGGGCTACACTACACTTGCACTAATGACCACATTGAGACTAAGTTTGATAAACCTAGGTAGATAGAAACACAGAACATTTCCATAGCTATCGTGAATAAAGACTCAGCGATTAGAGTGACCTGGCATGTGAATGCGCTCTTGCTCTGTATGCCCATGTCTGCACACCTTTTCGGCCTTTGGGTTCGGCATTGGCCTTGAACCATCATACAGCCTTGGCTGGCACCATTTGCCTTCCTTGGCACTAGTGTGTCTGGAGCTTGCGCCCAATGGACCTAATCACTACAAGCGCTGCGCATTGCCCATGCCCTTGTCCTTTGGTGCACTTTGCGCCGTGTGCCTTTCCACTACTGTGCAATCCACTTTCCCACTGGTAACTTTTACCACTTGTGCCCATCTGCCTCCCTCTCCCCTGATTTGCCCCGTCAAAGCTAGTTGATCGTTAAGGTCTCGAGATCTGTAGTGTGCCCACTAGTTATTGTTGGCCATACAGTTATCGGTCTTGGCATCATGTGCTCGTCCTATGGACTCTGCAGCATTGCCCTCTGGCCCTAACCCCTTGCCCTTTGGATTCAATACCTTGTGCCGAGCCCACTTTTGACGACTTCCTTGTCCCCGAATCTCGCATGCCTAGTAGCCCTTTGGCTTTGCTCTCCTGCCCCACTTCTCTGCCCCTGCGGTTTGCCTTAACTCTCCTACTTCCTGTGGCCTTGCCTTGGCTGCCTTGCCTTTGCCCGCTTGGAGCGCTTGAACACTCATGCCATGTTCGCCTATGGCCTCTGCTTCGCGCTACTGCTGTCGTCCTTGCACTTTTCCGGCTTCCGTTGCCTTCCGACCTTTCGGACCATGTCTTCTACCAGTCCCTTCTTGCCTCTTGCCCTTGCTTTGCCTTCACCCAAATGAACCTCAAAGGACACTACATGTGCCTTGCCTGTCCTTTAGCATGAGCTTGCTCATTTAACGCGGTTGCCTTGCGCTTAGTCATTGACTCTAATGGCGCTACCCTTGTCGCTTGCCTCACTATGCCTGGTAGTGTAGCGGCAGTTGCCTTTACCTTCATTCTCATCACCCCTTCATGCTCGTGCATTATCTGAGTTGCCTCTTGCAGTGCTAGTCACAGCTAACAGTATTAGTCACGGTCTCTCAGGTAGCTGTATCCAGGAGTCATTCCATAGCCTCTGCCTACTACTATTGCCTTTTCGCAGTACTAAAAGGTGCACATGGCCTAGCCTTCACTCTGCTTGTGTGGGCACATGCCTTGCCTCACTATGCCTTGATGTGGGCACATTGCCTTGCCTCACCGTGCCTTGTGTGGGCACCTTGCCTTGCCTTGCCTCACCGTGCCTTGTGTGGGCACCTTGCCTTGCCCTCACCTTGCCTTGTGTGGGCCACGCTTCCTTGCCTTCACCGTGCCTTGTGTGGGCACGTTGCCTTGCCTCACGATGCCTTGCTGTGCGGCACCTTTCAGCCTTGCCTCACCGTGCCTTGTGTGGGCACGTTGCCTTGCCTCACTGTGTCTTGTGTGGGCAGTTGCCTGCCTCACTGATGCCTCGATGTGGGCACGTTGCCTTGCCTCACTGTGCCTCGTGTGGGCACGTTGCCTTGCCTCACTGTTGCCTTGTGTGGGCACGATGCCTTGCTCACTGTGCCTTGTGTGGGCCCATGCCTTTGCCTTGCCTTGCCTTTGTGGGCAGCATTGCCTTGCCCTTGCCTGTGTGGGCACATGGACAGGCACACACATGGTTTCTTTTGTTTGCCTCGTTATCCATTTTTAGTAGATTTTAGAGCTGTGTTGGGGGGGGAGGACGACATCGAAGCGACCATAGTGCTGAATCTCAGTGATCGTGGCAAGCAAGGCCAACTCTGCCACTTACCAAAGTTTCTTAGCCGATTTGGATCTCGACCGTTTTACCAGCCAAGGTACACTATATTGTATCAAGCTCCTTAGGCTCGCGGCTTAAGACAGATAAGCAGTCGTAGCTTCTCAGACCCTCTACACCTCGATTAACAAAAATCTCGAGTGAAATGTATTCATATTCAACAAAGCGGTCTATTACAAGGGTAAATTCAGTATGTTCACTTCAAAGTAGTGCTAGCCTCTCTCCTCCACGGCGACTCAATAAGCCTAGACCCGTATGCTTAGCTCACGACACGTGCCCCTTGGGGCTACGTAAACTCATGCCGCCACTATAATCAATTGCGATTTGATGATAATATATCAGACATAAGCGTAAGGACTAGAGGCCGAACTTTCGGAAGAGAAAGCGCCGTTGACTGGTACCGTGGCGCAAACATAGCCATTCGCGGTGTGCCTGGCCTCGGAGATTGACTGACTAACTACGAGTCGTGCGTTCAGCATCCAATTTTAATTTTCAACCCCGAAATTTGCCAGCCACCCCTCGCAGTACTGGCTAGCATGCCGACTTGAAAACAGTTAGACACTATCTGGCCAGTTACAAAACAACAAGGCCGCACGTCCACCATGCATGCCCATGCATTGGGTAGTTCCTAAGGTCGACCTCCATAGATTTAGAATTCAATCGGATTCTCCTCTTCGTGACTAGGAAGTGTGTAACTATAACATCTTGACGAGAATTAATGCACGGGAACAGTCGGACGG
>SNQN01004502.1:28771-47081 GCA_008642245.1 Bassia scoparia | reverse complement strand
ATAAATATCCTAACAACTAAATCTAATCTATAATAATTCGAACTAAATAAATAAAATAAAATAAAATACAACATGATTAATCCTTCCAACCAGATCTTTCCAGATATCTTCACTTGATCGAAAATTCCAGATTTTCCTAGCGTATTCCAATCTTTCCATCTTTCTTTCCAACAAGTTAGGAGCTTGAAATTATAATTATGAATGATATAATCGACCCTTGGATAATCTTTTGAACGTCCTATTACATCCTCATCAGCCGCATAACACAAAACCCTTGTTCTCTTTTCAATTTTTCATTCTTCAATATTTTCAACTCCATTTTTATTCAGCATTCCTATCAAGGCATCAAATTGATAACATTGAACAATTCTAGGCTTGTTTATGTAATTTATGTTGTCTTTGAAATTGATAACATTGAACAATCTAGGCTTGTTTATTTTTAATTAACTACGTTGTGATGTTATATCGTACTTCAAATGTAATGCTTTTTAGGCATGTTTGCCTTTTTTTTATTATGACTTTATTTAGTATTATATATGTTAACAAGTATAATTATTATTTAATTGCATAAAAAGTAYAAAACAAAAGATCGTTGAAAAATTGAATTGGATTGGATTGGATTCGGACTTTAGAAAATTTATTCGGATCGGACTGGATCGGACTCAAACAAATATTGGATCGGACTCGGACTCAAAAAATCAAGTCTAATTATTTTTGGATTGGATTTGGACTTGATCGACAAAGTCCAATCCAGTCTATCCAATTTGCACCCCTATTGACTTGTATCATTTGGAGAGGAATTCACTCTCGTATGCAGGGGGAAATGTCCCTAGATAACACAAGCATGATGTAATTTGGGTTTAAGTCTCTTTATTTAATTTAATTGCCCTTTTGCCATAAAAAAAACACATACAAATTCCAAATAATCTATAGCATTAAAACACAATCACTTCCTTGACCGACAAATATAAAAGCGTCATCTTTGTCATTGAATTCGAACAAATATGCAATGTCGAATGAATAGCAACAGTGATTGGTTAAAACAGATGACAAACAATTATGGGAAAAATAAACAGAAGCACTAGTTTGATGCAAATTAAGAAATTAATCAAGTAACTCCAATTTATTTAAAAATTGTTAATCCCTCAACAACAAGCCATTTCGCAAATAATTCAAAAATTGCAATACGTTGGACAATAATAACCCATTGACAGTTAATTAGAAGCTATATGAAATAAATTCAATCAAACAACTAGGTCGACTATTAATTCATGAAAATAGAGGAAGGGTTTAATGTTTGCGAATAAACGGCTTCGAATAGATATTAATTCGGAGATGAACTTACAAGTGGGAAGAATGAGGATGAAGACGATGAAATCCATGGTGAATTCAGCGAATTGAAGAATGACCTCAAAATTGAGTATCAAGGGTGACAGACCAAAAACCTAGCAAGAGCTGGGAATTGGGAACGAAGGATAGGAGAGACAGGTCAATTACAAACAAAGTCAAGGATAAATCATGGGTCAGATAACCCAACTATAGTTACATATTCAAAACGTAGGAGTAGATAAATGAGTAACTTCATAAAAATAAGCATGAAATATCTATTATACCCTTGGATGCACAAAGCTAAATGCATCTCATGGATGCACCAGAAATTTGCGCTTGGGGACGCTTCTCCTTGAGGCAACATATTATCGCTGCTTACCTATCATTATTTGTTGTCGTGTACAATTCATTGTGAACCTAGTAAACCCATTGCAGCTACCACTTCTCAATGCTAGTTCTGGATACTCGATGGAACAATTCGAACTTTACTATAAGCCCCCAAATGATAATATTCTTTCCATTATGGAAGAAATAAAGGAGCGGTCAAAACATGAAAAACGGAAATAAAGAGCTTTAGTTGCTAGTAATATAAACATACAGTAAACGTCTGCCGGAGGACTTCTAATATCATATTTGATCAGAATGGTTACACGAGTACTCCATATAAAGCCATTACCAATTATGCTTTGACTATTTAATTTACCGTTTAACAAGGAAAGTTGGCTTTAATCGTATGCTAAGCACAAAGTGTGACAACGATTTCCATTACCTTATTTACTATACTTTATTCACTTTTAGGAGCAATCCAACATTCTCAAATACCACAATATTGTTGTATTGTTATGGTAAATGAAAACATAAACAATTAAATGAACGAATTAATATCCACTTATCTGTTTAGTGCTTCTTTCCTGACAAGATGCTCAAGCTTCTTTCTTGGCGGACCGACGTATGCATCGACTTTTGCCATGGTGGCATCTCGAATTCTGCTTCTCTCTTTCATAGAAAAATCAAGCTGCAGGCCCCACGGTGGGCGTCAAAATATTTATGCCAAATTTTGTACTTAGGCATAGCTAAATTGATCGGAACCAGCAACTAGATTAATCAATGAAATATGCGATAATTATAATAATAATAATAATAATAATAATAATAATAATAATAATTATAATAATAATAATAATAATAATAATAATAATAATAATAATAATAATAATAATAATAATAATAATAATAATAATAATAATAATAATAATAATAATAAGGGTTTTTTGTCACTAATCAACTTTTATAAGGGTCACTTTGTCACAAACCATCTTTTCTAAACGAAATTGTCATAAACCATCTTATCTAATACGTATCGTTGTTGACCACCATCTTGTCGTCGGTTTCCGGTGTTGACTCGCACGTAACCCACTAAAAGTCCTTTTTTTTTGCTTTTAATTTGCATTATTCCCTTATTCATCTTCAATACTACTCTTCTACGAAATACATACGTGGAATTATAAGAAGATAATGGGGGGTTTAGAGGGGAGAAAGTCGAAAAAAGGACTTTTAGTGGGTGTAGATGATGAGCCCATGCAAACTTTGATGACACAAGGATAATCTCTGTCAAATTATAGTCTTTGCGATCTGAATTTGATAGGTTGAATATGGAGGAAAATGAGCCCATGCAAACTTACTTGTCTAGAGTATCTAGCGTTGTGAATCAAATGAAGTCTTATGGAGAGGCTATTAGCGGTCAAACTGTTGTTAGCAAAGTATTGAGAAGTTTGGTACCAGCATATGACCATGTTGTTGCCGCAATTGAAGAGTCCAAGGACTTATCAAGCTACACATTTGATGAATTGATGTGTTCCCTCTTATCCCATGAAACCAGAATTAACAAGAGTTCTCAAGAAAAAGTGGAGAAAAAAGCCTTTCAAGTAAAGGGGGAGTCTTCCCATAAGGACAAAGGAGGAGAATTCAATAGGACGTGGCCGTAACAGGGGCGGTTTCCGTGGACGTGGCCGAGGAGGTGGTAGAGGACGCGATCATTTTGGTCGTGGCCACTTAGGCGGACGAAGTCAACACGATCATCACCAATCATATAAAAACAATATTCAATGCATTATTGTCAAAGATTTGGTCATAAAGAAACTGAATGTTGGAGCAAACAGAGGGCTGAACATAAACATGCTAATGTCACGAAAACACCTCAAGAAGAAAGCAATTTGTTCATGGATCACTCAAGTAATGATGGTGGATTAGAAGGTGTTTGGCTCATTGATAGCGGGTGTAGCAACCATATGTTTGGAACAAGGTCTCTTTTCAAGAATCTCGACGACACATTTAAATCTGAGGTTCGACTCGGCAATGGAGAGTATATTCATGTCAAAGGTAGAGGTACTGTTGCTCTTAAAACTGAAAGTGGTAATACAAAACTGATTCGTGATGTGCAATATGCCCCATCACTTGCTGACAATTTACTAAGTGTTGGCCAATTGATTTTGGGTGGTTATTTTGTGGTGTTTGATAAAGATTCTTGTAGCATACATAATAAGCAATCTGGTCAAAAGCTTTTCCATGTTCAAATGACTAGAACAAAATGTTTTCTCTTGATGTGTCAACTCAAATTAAGAATAATGTGTTGGTTGTTAATGAAGATGTGGAGACAAATTTGTGGCATCTAAGATATGGTCATTTGAATAATAATGGTTTGCAATTGTTGGGCAAGAAAAATATGGTTATTGGGTTGCCTAGAATCCGTAATCATAGTTTTTGTGAAGGATGTGTATATGGGAAGCAAACCAGATCATCATTTCCTGTAGAAAAGGCTTGGAGAGCTTCTACTCATCTTGAATTAGTGCATGCTGATTTATGTGGCCCATGTCAGTTGAGTCATTAGGAGGCAATCGTTATTTTTTGCTTTTCATTGATGATTGGAGTCGCATGAGCTAGTTGGGTGTATTTCCTCAAAGAAAAATCTGAAGCATTTGACTATTTTAAAAAATTTAAGTCTCATATGGAAAAGCAAAGTGGTTGTCTCATTGAAATTCTTCACACCGATCGAGGAAGAGAGTTTCTTTCGGATGAATTTAGTAAGTTTTGTGATGAGCATGAGATTCATAGAGAGCTTACAACACCTTATTCTCCACAACAAAATGGAGTTGTAGAACGAAAGAATCGCACTATTATTGAAATGGGTAGAACTATGTTGAAGACAAGAGGTGTTCCGAAACGATTTTGGGGCAAAGCAGTAGCTACAGCAGTCTATCTTCTCAACATATCACCTACAAAAGCAGTCCTCAATCGAACCCCATATGAAGCATGGAAGGGTCGTAAACCCACTGTAAGTCACTTACGCATTTTCGGCTGTATAGCTTATGCTTTGGTTAACTCTCGTAAGAAGCTTGATGATAAATCTGAAAAATGTATTTTTGTGGGATATAGTGATAAGTCCAAAGCATATAAGTTATATAACCTTGTAAGTGGCAAGGTAATTGTGAGTAGGAATGTGAGATTCAGTGAAACAGGAAGGTGGACATGGGAGAACATCTCAACTGCAACGTCATCCGACCTTAGAATTCCTGAAAATGATGATGATGATGGTGATTGTGAGAATAATGTTGTACCTACTGAATACCACAACAGTTCTTCGGTAAGAAGTCCGAAATAATACATCTCTTGACAGTACACCTCCTCGAAAATTCAAGTCCTTAAAGGATTTGTATGAATCATGTTCATTTGCCCTATATGTCCAAGAGCCTACTTGTTTTGAAGAAGCCATTGATAATGAAGATTGGCAATATGCAATGGTGGAGGAAATGAGAGCTATTGAGCACAATCATACATGGGAATTAGTGAACTTGCCTAAAGGTAAGACACCCATTGGACTCAAGTGGGTGTTCAAAGTGAAGCATCATGTTGATGGTACTATCCAAAAGTACAAAGCAACACTAGTGGCTAAAGGCTATGCTCAACATCAAGGCGTTGACTTTGATGAAAATTTCTCACTGGTAGCTCAATTTGAAACAGTGAGAACGCTCCTTTCTTTTGTTGCGGTTCAAAATCTTTCGGTGTATCAATTCGATGTCAAATCAGCCTTTCTGAATGGAGAGTTAGAGGAGGAAGTGTATGTGAGTCAACCTAGTGGGTTTATTGTGAAGGGAAAAGAAAACAAAGTCTACAAGCTCAAGAAGGCTTTTTATGGGCTTAAACAAGTACCACGAGCTTGGTACAAGAGAATTGACTCATATTTTCTATCAAAAGGATTTATGAGAAGTGAGAATGAACCTACTTTAATTTATATGTGCAAAAATCTGAAAATGGAGGTTTCTTAATTGTCTACATTTATGTAGATGATATGATTTATATGGGATCATCTGAAGATTTGGTGGTCAAGTTCAAGTTATCTATGGAGAAAGAGTTTGAAATGTCAGACTTGGGAAGCTTGCAATATTTTCTTGGTCTGGAAGTAAATCAAGCACAAGATGGGATATTCTGTTCACAAAGAAAATATGCAAAAGATCTTTTGTGTAGGTTTGGTATGCACAACAGTAAAACAGTAGCAACACCTATGAATGCAAATGAGAAGTTGCAACTTGAAGATGGTACAGAACCTGCAGACTCGAGTTACTACCGAAGTCTTATAGGAGGGTTGAATTATCTCACTCATACTCGTCCCGATATCATGTATTCGGTGAGTGTGTTGTCTAGATACATGCACTCACCTACTGTGCAGCACTTGGGAGCAGCTAAAAGAGTGTTACGCTATATTGCCGGAACCTCTGAGTACGGACTTTGGTACTCAAGAAGTGCAAGCTACAGCTTAGTTGGTTACAGCGATAGTGATTGGGATGGAAATATTAATGATCAGAAAAGTACCTCTAGTTATTCATTTATTTTGGGGTCTGCTGCAATCTCACGGAGATCAAAGAAACAAGATGTAGTTGCGTTGTCGTCTACTGAAGCTGAATATGTGGTTGTAACTTTCGCAGCTTGTCAAGCGACTTGGTTAAGAAGGTTGTTGACTGATTTTGGGTGTAAGCAAGCTGGTGAAACACCTATATTTTGTGACAATAAAGCTACAATAGCAATGACTAAGAATCCATCTTTTTATAGTCGTACAAAACATATTGATATCAGGTATCATTATGTTCGAAGTCTAACTGACAAAGGTATTACCTGAAGTCAAGCATTGCTACTTTAGATAGAGGCTTGGAGTTTGCAATTTTGAAGCAAGGGGAAGTGTTTGATTAAGTGCTTCAAAATAGAGTTAATAAGTTAGTTGGTTTTATGATAGCAATAAAGTTGTTTTTTTATTATTCTAGTTTAAGCTAATGACTTATGGCATTATTGCAATTAAGTTAGTAACGTAAGTAACTGTTCCTTTTTCCAATTGGTTGGTTACCTTACTAGTATATAAAAGTGCTTTGTAATCTACAATATTAAAAATGAATAAGAATCAAGCTTATTATCCTCTTTCTGAGTTATACTCTCTGTTTTATTCCAACAGTTGATGCCGTTCCACAAATCATGGGTGGCTGAGAGCTCCGATATTCTTGGTCAGCACTCCCTATTCTCCTCAACGGATTTGTTGACTGCTTACTCTCCACTTCTTTCGGATTTAGGTAGCTAGGGAATAGCTTCGTCAACGGCTCCTATCTCTACGCATGCTTTATTGGACTCCGAGTTATAACTGCAAGTTGAGCCCATTAAAGTTTCTCTTGATTGTAATTTTGGTTGGGACCTATTTGATGCTCCTTTACTCTCCATCCTTGAATCATACAGAAAGTTTATTGGATTCCAGTTATCAGTAAGTTCCACAATTTTTCCCTTCAAAAAAAAAGTTCCACAATTTTGCTTAGTCTTTGAGTTGTTCCCACAGTTGTAATTCTTTTGACGGCAAATTATTTCGTAACTCTTTTGTGATTCAAGCTTTTGATTTCATTGTTTCCTGTTGTTATTGCAATATAGGATCAACAGTCACTTCTTTCGATTTATTCTGTACATATGCACACTTCCGTTTTTTTTTGTTGAATTCTTTAACATTTTCAACTATTTATTGAACGCAAATTCCTCTAAGCAAATTGGACTGCATGCAGGATGAGTATTGTGGAAAGATGGAGAGGGGATACCCATGTAGCAGACAAGCATTGTATCAGATCTAGCTATTGACTGGAATCACATCTCAAAAGCCATGGAAAGTCTTGTTGATAAGAAAGACTATAAGGCTATAGGACTGTTAAATTTCAAGGAAAGTGAAGTTGATAGTTGGCAAGAAATGTTACCTTCTCCTGAGCACATCATTTTGCGTTTGGACCATGTCCCAAAACATTTAACTTGGGAAACACTATATCCTGGGTGGATTGATGAGGAAGAAGACTTTGATTTACCTAATTGTCCTTCTCTTCCCAACATTAATATTCAGGTTCCAAGAAATACACGCATGGATCTTATTGCTGTGAAGTTACCTTGCAACAAGCTTGGCAAGTGGACAAGAGATGTTGCCAGGCTGCACTGACGGCTTGCAGCAGCAAGACTTGTAGCCTCTTTAAGGGGTCTTATGATGTGCATGTAGGGTTTTAAATGCACTTAGCGGAATTTCAAGAATCATATTCTTAGCATCTAATCAAGATCGCATGCATATAATTAATGAGTATCAAATAACAAGGTTAAGAATTACAACCTTTAATGCGTGATTCCCAAGCATACTGTAATGATTGGAGACGTACAGCCTCAATTGTTGCTCCTCTAGTTAGTCCACAAGCACTCGATCAGAATCCCACGTATGCTAGTACGGAAGAGAAAATCAGTATCACTCTCTTACTTTTAGAGAGAAAGGCGTATGAATATTCTCTAGTGTTTTAGTTTTATTTTCTCTGTAACAACTTACAGTAAAATCTTCTCTCACCATGACACAAACCTTATAAGTTATCTAATATAGCTTATTAGAATGTATCAAACCCTAAACCTAATATACATTGGGCTTTTACTATTCTAGGTTCGATCTTGTGCTATGTTGTGTGACCTCGTAGGATTAAGTTAATATTAGCTGTAGGCCCAATCATATTGGCCTACTAGTCATAAATATTCTCTAGTAAGTAAATATGACTACTAATATAACCTAACATTTATCTCCATAATATAATCCTAATTTATATTTAGTAAGTGCACAATTGATTGAGGACACAATTCTTTCAATCTCCCACTTGTCCAAAAGCAAGTGTGCAATGTTAAAACACCTTAAGTCGCTTAATGTCTAATTTGATAGTATGATAACATCTCTATGTTTATCCATACTAGTTTRCAAATTGTTTCTTGAACTTCGAGTTGGAATTGTCGAAACAAACGATTAACTCCTTAATTCATTTGAGCACGGCCATGCATTTTCAGCTCTTACTCTTCAAGAGGCCTAAGACACCAATCCTGATCACACAGGAGGACTTATCCAATCTTGTACAACCAAAACTCCCACTCAACTTTTAGCAATCCTAACTACTGCCTTTATAACCTCCTTTAACGGCGCGGCGTTTAACAGTGTTAAAGATATACCAATCAATGGATGAGAGTGGTGTTATACTCATGTCAAAGGAATTCACTWAATACAATAATGAAAATCTGGAAACAATTTTCAAGAATTTCAAGTAGGTCTGTCCAATATGTATTCTCAATACATATCCATGTAATTGACTAAACATCCTTATGTTTCTATAGCCCATGAAACTACGCTATCAATCAACTTACAAACTAGTCTTTTAATAAGTCATTTATGTCCAATTTAATGACTCAAACTAGGGACGAGAAGTAATTTCCAATTTATGTTCACTTAATAGGGTTTCATTCATCAAATCGTATTTGACAAACCTATTGAATATTGTAAATTACTTTGGACATTTTATTTAATACTAAACCATGATTAAATAATTGAACTTTTGAAATCTTCATTTCATAAACATAATATCAAGAAGTTTAATAATCATGAAAGATATTTCATAATTCTAAAACTTACTAAAATTCATAGACATTCTTCAATGTGTCTAATTCCCAAAACCTTAGCATGACTATCATGTTTTGGCTGTGGGAGAGGTTTAGTCAACGAAATTGCAACATTTTCACCCATACAGACTTTTCAAAGCCTTACATCCCCTATCATCGATCTTATCAAATAAGGTGGAATTATTTAAGAACATGTTTTCATTATGAATGTGCCATTGGTTCCTTTGCTTAAATGATAACAGCAATACTATCAAAATAATATAGGTCTGTTCATTCAACAACACTAATTGGAACAACACATAAGCTCACTGTTGAACTTCACAACTCAAACACTTTCCTTTGTTACTTACATGGTATGGAAACAATGTTCTCAACTCTTACCATAAAATCAAATTATGCTATGCTTTGAACTCTATTAGTTCATCACTCTTCCAATTAGACAAGTGATCAAATCATCTTTGTCTATTTGGAAATTTGCATCAAGTAAACACCCAACTCATTTTCATTTTCAATATCGAAAACCATCCTTGATACTTCGAAATTACTTAATGTGGCATAGTTAGAAACCCTCTCTTTGATTTTTCATGCTAAGACTGCTAAGGACATTATCGATATAATTACCTTAGCTTAGATCAAACATCCTTTTGATCCTTTTAAATGTACTCCACATTTTTTAAGTCTTTCATATAAAAAAAATTTTCTAAGCCAAACCTTTACAGGTTTTAGCATAGGAGCTTCATTTCCAATGAGAAGTATGTCATCCACATACAAGACTAAAAGATCACACTGCTCCCATTAGTTTTCTAGCTCTTGTACACTCATGCTTATTTTCCATCTATGAGGGAACCAAAATGTTTGATACCGCGTCAAATTGATGATTCCAACTCCGAGCTTCAAACCATAAACAAAATTTTGAAACTTATATACCTTAGTCGGATTTTCAGGACCATCAAAACCTTGTGATTGTGTCATGTACACAACCTCTTCCAAATAACCAGTTACAAGGTGGTTTTGAAATCCATTTGTCAAAACTCATAATCATAATGAGCATTAATGACTAAGAGTATTCGAACGAATTTAAACATTTTTCATCATTTTAAAAGTAGAAATTCTAAACTCTGAGTCAATAGGAAATCAACGTATTTCCAATTCTATACAAAGTTCTAGGCTTACTAGACCTATGTGAAGCTATGGCAACAAAAGAATTACTTTACAACTGTTTGTGAAACTTCACGTGAATCATATTCAAATATGACGATAAGATTTTCACGAGTTGAATGCGTCATCTGCAAAACTTGACTTCCATCTAGTTGTACCGTCTTTAACATGGTGTGAACCACGTCCATTTGTTGCTCTTCTCGAACTTTTCGAGAGTTATATTTCTCCCACTTGACTTTTGGAAACAAATTCCTTTCCAAAAGACACCATTTTTAGCAACAAAACACTTTTGCGCGCTCTGTTTGGATGTGGAAGTAGTAGCTTCTTGTTTCTATTGGACATCCATACAGAAACAATTACACAATTTAGGAGCAAGCTTATATGAAACTAAACATTTTACATAAGATGTGCAACCCAAATCTGTAAGAAAAGACAACTTAGGGACGTTCCCTATCCATATCTCATATGTTGTCTTCTGCATAGCTTTTGATGAAGATGTATTTAGTGTAAAAGTAATTTTAGTTTACAGCATATCCTTAGAAGAAAAATATTTGAAAGATCAACAAAATCTCATGATGATCAAACCATATCTAATAAAGTTTGATTCCTCCTTTAGGAAGCATCATTCAATAGTGACGTCCCTAGTAGAGTTAGTTCAAATGATTATCAAACCATTGGCCTAAACATTCACCACTGTGATCAAATCGTAATGGCTTAACTTTCTTGCCAAAATGATTTTCAACTTCATCTTGAATCAATTTGAACTCTTCAAAAGAATCTAACTTTTGCCTTATCAAATAGATATAGCCATATCTACTTAAATTGTTGGAAAAAGTAATGATGTCACTACTGCCACCTCTAGCATGGCTACTTATTTTCCTATATACATCAATATCACTACTACAATAATAATACTTTTTAGACACTTTGAGCTCAACACAAGTAACAAGTGTTGAGAAATTTTGTGTTTTTCGTGATTTTTTTACACAAAACTCAACACYTTTTAGTGTTGAGATATTATGGTCACAAAAAAGTGTTGAGAACTTGTTTATTTATCACATGATATGCACGTGACCTTGATGAATGTAAATAGCTCTAAGAAAGTTGGGGCCCGACTGACCTTTTAATCAAATTAAACCCTTAAAAAAYTAATTAAACCTTAGAAAACTGCCATTATTTAGTCGTAATTCTCAAAAACCTAAGAAAAATTACAGTTAACTCTCAAAATCCCTAATTTTCTTTCACTCATTCATATCCTAATTTTCAAATACTCGCATCTCCCTTGTTCAATTCAATTGTGGTCGATCTGAATTGCACAAGCTAGCTTGTTCAATCAGCAATTGCAGTTGCTTGTTTGGTTCAATCATCTCGGTTCAATTTAGGGTTCTTGCTTGTTCAATTCGATCATCTAAACACTCATTCAGCAGCAATTGCACTCGTTCAAACAAAAATCATCAGTAAAAATTGCGAAATTTATCAGCAATTCAAGTAAATTTCAGATCGTTTTTGGTGTAATCAGCGTTTTAATCATTTGGTGAGTTTATCATATCGAATTTACATCAATAATTATTTTTGAGTTTATCGACATTCCATTTTTATCAGGCTGCTACTTCTCTAATGCGTAGTGTATGTTGTTGTTGTTGGGCTATGTTGTATGAGATTTCAAGTTTATCAATAATTATTTTAGCAACTAAACAAAAACTGAATTAATGAACTACTAGGAAAATTGAACAACTTTGGGACTATGACTTGTAAAATCTAGTCTCTAATTATGTCCTACAAAAGAAAAACAGATTATGCGAAGACGTGAAGCAGAGTACTTACTCCCTAGTCACTAACATATTGCACATTAAGACAGCAGCATCAAATTTACATAAATATGAAAGGACTGATCAGAAACTAAAGTATTCAATTCCCACAGTCTATTCTTCATTATTGACTCATTAGTTAGTGTTGATGTCTGACCTGTAGTGTATTTGCATTAAGACTGTATAAGGTTAAAATCAGAAAATTAAATGAAACTATCATCATAAGCATTTGAAAGAAGCTATGAAAGTATCAGTGTAAAGCTCAATTGGTATCCCTTTCTAGTCGTCTCTAAACATTTTAAAATATGCACTAACTTGAATTGAATCTACTTTCATCCTTTGTACTTTGGCCCTCTGAAGTCTTGCACTACTCTCTCTACTAAAAGCGAACATCCTGACCTATCTTTATTTCGAGATGCWMTTTCCCCCCTCTGTTTCTAGTTTTAGTTTAGTCTAAATTTAATTGTGAAATTTTCCTACTCTGTTCCAAATAGTCAAATTGTTTTTCCACTAAGTTCTTTCCTTATACAGTATAATGATATGTTAGGATTTTTACCAAGTTTGTTACAGGCATACAAAAGAAGTATGTGATCTATCTTCTACTGTTTTCTATTGGCTGCATTAGTGATTATAGTAGTGTTTTCTATATTAGTGTTTTTCCCTGTTTCAAAAAATGGAGATAAGTGATTGTCTTGAGATGGTAGTAGGAAATCAGAAATGTGAATTTGATTAGGTTCTTCACAAGAAGCCCCTATAATGCATCAGTGCTCTCGAACAGCAGCATTTGCTGGGCTAACTTGAATGATGGTAAACTTGAACTCAAAGATGCACTGGATTATATGAACTTGCAACCAGATTGGCCCATATTATTGTGTTCGGATTCGGGGTAGCTTGAAAAGTACTACAGGTATGTCTGATTTAGGATCTGGTGCAACTTATACAGTTGCACTGTAAATCTGTTCCCTCTATGATTCTAATAGTCCCCTTTATCCTAAAATTATTACAGTTTAAAATTATATACCATTGGTTTTTATTCTCATATATAACAGAGTTTTGTTGCTGTGTAGGAGTATGAAAAGTCAGTGGAAGCATTTAAGAAGGGGATGGTGTTGGATCCCAATGACGAGGGACTTCCATGGCTTACAAGTGATCTCGAACTAAAAAGATTTACATTCTTTTTCACCTGTTGAAATTTGAAAACTCACCATTATTTCTAATCTGTTTATCAAGGATATGCAAAGTCATCCAAAGGGTATTGCTGATACACTTTCAAGGAATCTTCAGGATAATGCTACCTTCTTGACCTTTGTTACTCTCAGGTAAGACATACCATCATTTATTAATACTATACCACCTTATTTTTTTTGGGTTTTTTTGGCCTTTACTACTGCAGAAGTAAAACGAGCTTTCTTGTTAGATTTTATTTTTGAAATCTATTTGTTTACTAATATATACTGTGAGTTAATAGAATGCCGTCTATACTCTATTGTGGGCATGTTGTGCTTTTGTTTGCTGTAATTTCTTTTATCTGTTTCTTTTTTCTCATACTCACGATGTTTAAGGATTGAACTAGTAGTCTACTGTCACATCGAACATTAGAACTGACATTAGACAAGTTGAGGTTATATGTGATTTTCAATGAAACTAGTAGTCCTAACATTATTAATAAGCATGTGAATAGTAGTTATTAGTCTTCATGCAACTATTGAAACATTAGGAAGATGTTTTATTTGGTATTGTAGTTTTAGTATTATATGAAGTGATTATAACACGATAACATTATACAATGTCAAATGTGATTTATAGTCTCAAATTGTTATATTTTAACCTTGCTTATATATTTTTTTTTGTAACAAGGTACACAATGATGCCGCTTGTGATGATGGGAAAATGTTGTGAGTGGAGATGCCTAACAAAACTTGTCTAAATGAGCAAGCTTGGAGTACTGAAATCTAGCAATCTTAACTTCAATGGGCCTTAAACTACTAGAATCTAGTTTTTTGTTTTCATAGTTGGATTTTTTTTGGAAACTTACCTAGTGAAACAATTTTTGTCCTAGTTGTTGATTAATATCATACAACACTTGTTAGATATATACGTTGACGTATTGTTGAATATATTTTATTTATAATAATATAATTTAGTATATATAATTACATTGTTTATTATCTTGTTTTAATTATCATTTTCCCATGTTGGTTATTATAGTTATTGTATGTAGTAAGCTATAAAAAATTGATAATGAAAAGGTGATAATTTGCTAAACATAGAAAATTGTCATTATCAACACATAACAAAAAAAAGTGTTGAGAGTTTCATCACTTTCTGGATTCTAACAAGGTGTTGAAAGTCTAAACACTTTTTTGTGTCCTAAAATGTGTTAAAAATCTCAACAATTTTTCGTGTCAAAAAATGTGTTGAAAGTCTAAACACTTTTTTGTGTCCAAAAATGTGTTGAAAATCTCAACACTTTTTTGTGTCCAAAGTCTCAACACTTTATGAAAAAGTGTTGAGTTTTTCAACAAAAAATAGTGCCTCATACTGTGTCGAAATTAGTCACACCCAAATTTTAGACACTATTGCTATGTGCTGAGAATTAATTTCTCAACACTTTTATGTGTTGAGAAATAGCCTTAAAAGTGTTGAAAAATGACTATTTTTGTAGTAGTGTATGTATTGAACCAAGTAGCTCACTAGCTCTTCACCTTTTCCTGTAAAAGGTAATATTTGTCATCTTTCCATCATACATGATGCGCGCACATCAAAAGATTCGTAATCAAATGATGTCAGAAGTCCAACTTTATGGAGCTTTTGGATGCGTTTTGAACTATTATGTTCTAGACGACAATGCTAGAAATTATGTGGGAGTGAAAACATTTGATTTTGATTTTTCTTTTATACATTTATGTTATAAATGTGGTTCTATAAATCTAATATGTACAAACTATCGATTAACTTGGTAGTAGCATTAAACATCTCATTTAATCAATACACAGAACAACAATTTGTTCTTTATTATAAATGAATAACCCTTAGAATCCAATATTCAAAAGGATAAAATGTTTTTGGTAATAGTAAGAGCATTGTAACATTTATCTAACTCTTTCAGTATTGAACCTTAAGGTTAAATTGGAATCTAAAGACCAACTGTTGAAGCAACAATCTTATTGTCAACTCGCGAATCCATCCTTCTCTTGGTCAAATGCCTAGTTCTTTTAAATATTAAAATATGTGAGAACTTCAACTGATATCTAATACCCAAGATAGATGTCGAATTTCTATAACATAAGTGCTTGAAAGGACATTTCAAATATAATCTTCTTATCTTTAAATGAAATGGGGTACTTGTATTTTCGTTGCTAATCTAATTGCAATGAAAACCAAAGCTAGATACTCCTACGCACCAAATGAAACTATTTCAGTTTAAATTTTCCCCAAGCAACTCTTGCAAGGTTCCCTCCCCTAGTTGCTTGAAATTTTTTCATCTTTATGAAATCTATCAACGCATTTTATAGGTTTTGGTCATATTTGTCTCAAGACTTCATATAACTTTTTTCATTTGGTAAATTATTAATGGCAAAAGTATCATATTTTTGGGACCACTTTTGCTAATTGTTTTGTCCTATTCTCGTCATATTTTTTCCCTTTCTTTTATTTTTGGAACCACTTCACTAATTCACTACTTAACCCATTATTAGTTTATTTTGCATTGAAAGGAGTGCTAATACAACTCTTGCATTTATTCCGTTACTGTGTAAAATGTTACATTTTGGCCCACTTTACAAATTACAATGTTCCCCACTTTTCTTACTCTTTTCTTTGAAAAGTCAAAGAACTTTTTTTTAATGGGAAATTTATAACTTTACTTATTAGGGCAATAGCAATAAGGGGTTTATCGAAGAGTTTGTATGTGAGGTGTAACATTTGAAAATCAGACCTCTTATTATTAGGGATATTTGACGGATTTGAAAGATGAAAGGAGTTTGAAATGTTAAGAGAGGTTTGTATAGATGAGGTGGAATTTAGGTGGGGGTATGAGGTGTAAAATAAAAAGGAAAATAAAATAAAATTAGTCAGTTAGGTAAAAGTTAGAAAATAAAAAGGGAAATAAAATTTTGGGTCCCACCATCAATTTTATAAAAAGTTTAAACTTTTATTGGTGAGTGATTTGTCATGAATGGAGTTTGTGTGAAGTTAATGTAGTAAGAATTCAAACTTCTTAAATGTTTGAACTATTGTGAGTGTCTCACCCTAAATCATAGGTGTCACACCCTCAATCACTCTTACCGCAATTCATTCACTCATCCTCATTCCTCTGTACACGTAACACCCTACGCTTCTCAATACACATCATCACTCATCCAATTTCCCTTTTTTTATGGCCCATCCAATTTCCTCTTAAACTTACGTTTCATTTGCTTCACCAGTTCACCTTCTTCCTTCATTATTGATTTTTTTCACCTTCTTGTAATCAATTGATAATCACTCCGACAATAATTACATTCCAATTCTCAGATTTAAGACGCAAAGCTTCAATTGCTTTACTTCGTTACCGATTTGGGTAAGCTGATGTGCTCATTGTTTTTTTTTTTTTTTTTTCATTCGGTTTGCCGCTTTGATGATGTTTTGATGTTTGCTTCGTTAATTGAAGCTGTCATGGGAAAAAAAATCAGCTTATGTTTTGACTTAGTTAATGGAATTACTGATTCCTATTTTGTATTGGTGATGTTTCAATTGAGTATTTGATATCGGGTTGTTTAAATTTTTATTTTGCTGGCACATATTATAGATAATTGAATTGTGTTTATAAATTGTGTGATTAGACAGAACGTGGTAATGAGTATACAGTTAGTTATTTTTGTCAGAATTTGTATAATTTTTTGCAAGGTCATGGCAAGGTTATTAAAGACGCTGTGCAAACTTTTGCGTAGAGGCCCTCTAATCTTGTACTTTTTTAAAAGTTAAAATAAGACATGACCAATTTTATTACAGTATAATAAAATCAAATCACGTTCAACCCAAATGCAATTTACAAATTCACTTTAATAATAATATAAGTGCAAATTGTTTTTTTTTTGTAAATAATATTTCTTAACTTTCAAATTTTCTTATTTTGTATTTAAAAAGACTAAAAAATCGGTACAACTTTTTTTGGCCATAAAACACAACATTAAATAAAAATTAATATTTAAGTGGTACAACATGTATACAATTAATATAATACTCATTTGTTTTATTTACGTTGGAAAATGGAAATGGACTACTCAATATCTTTAAATTATTGTTGCATTCATAAATTGTTGGGAAAATGAAAAAAGAAAATGAAAGTACTTAAAAGGTTGGAAATGGGCTAATCAATATCTTAAGAGGTTGAATTTAGAAAAAGAAGCAAAGTATTAAAGGAAAGGTCAAAGATGAAGGAACAAATAACAAGAAGACACTACAGTTTTGGTGTTTGATCGAAAAAATAAATATTGAAATACTGCATAGCTTTATTGCAGTGGCCCCCACTAGGACAAATTTCTTAAAAATTATCTTGCTTTCTGAAGGAATCGAACACTTTACCTAAGTGTTAGAAAAACCCATTTATCTTACCACTAGTCCAAAGTTGTTTTATTGCCTTTTTATTGCGCCAAGTAATACAAAAACTATATTTCGAAGGCCCCTGTGCAAAGGAGGTCCTGCATCGTCGCGCACTACGCACCGGCTCAGCTAGGGCTGTCAATTTGATTATTAAGCTTCTGCATATATAACTGAATTAACTGAAATGAACTGTAACTGAACTGAATCAAACTGAAACTGAATTTAACTGATAATATAAAACTGAACTGTAACTGAACTGAACAAACTGAAACTGAAATTAACTGTTTGAAAACTGAAATAAACTGTTAAAATAAAACTGAAACTGAAATTAATTGAACTGAAATTAACTGAACTGAAATTAACTTAACTGAACTTAAGTGAAATTGAAATTAACTGAACTGAAATTAACTTAACTGAAACTGAACTTAACTGAACTGAGATTAACTGAAACT
>SNQN01004501.1:30557-51407 GCA_008642245.1 Bassia scoparia | reverse complement strand
ATTGAATGGGCCTAGGGTTGAGTCTATGATCGAACCTAGTTCAGTTTTAAGGTTCTTAAATTGAAGTTGAAGCGAACCTAATTCAGATTTAAGGCTCTTGGGTTGAAATTGAATTGAATTGAAATGAACCTAATTCAGATTTAAGGTCCTTGAATTAAGAATGAAATGAACCTAATTTAGGTTTAAGGTTCAAAAGGTCGAATCTAATTCAGATTTAAGATTCTTGGATTGGAATCGAACCTAGGTCAGATTCTAGGTCGAATGGAGTTTGAAATTGAATTGGATTGGAATGGGCCTAATGGATCAACAAACTTCATGTCTTGAACCGTAGATTAAGGGACTGGGCTTAGTTAAGAAATTGGACTGAACAAAGAGTCACAAGTTAACAAGCACATTGATTGAAACACAAAACCAAATTATTCACTTAAGGTCAGGATCTAAGTGAACTATAGGTCGGCTTGGTTAAGTCTGATAGTGTACCATGCCTAAGAGTAGAGCTGGGTCCAATTTCACCACCACAACATTGGTGATGTATGGCCGAGATACCCCTTATATGCACGCATCTCGTAACACGTGCATACGCGGCATGGGCGGGATAGGACTTACCTTAGCCATGTGATCAATTAACCACATGCAACCAAGATAAAATCCCCCCTTAAGGTGATCTCGAGCATAGAACATGCTCATATTGAGACCAAGGTGCCTAAGACATGACCCTATTCGAAGGGTCACAAGCAAAATTCAATTGATTATGAATATGGAACTACGAGACTTTCAAGTCTGTCCACTCACCAAATGGTGATTATCCCCAGTGAAGTCGCCAAAAACTGTAGGGCTTCGCCCCGCCTTAGGAGGGGCGTGGCCTCAGCTTCAGTGTCATGGAGTTGAGCCATGGAATCCGCATGTGAATGCGTTGGGGTGTGTTGTCGAATTGAGGGGATCGCCACCGTGCCTATATAGGTTAATCACAGACGCCCGAAACATTGGTGCCAAACTAATGGCCCCACAGATAGGTCCAGTAACCGTGGGTTCGGGGACATGGTACGAATCAGATCTGTAACCCAATTCGCCCGCATGTAGCGGCCTCTACTCGGTCTCATTGTAGTTCCATAAATCATAACAATTGAATTCAAAGAGCCTATTGAATTGATCTTGCAAGCACACTAATTGCTAGGTGAGTTGCTATTATGTACAAACAAAGACTTCTACAATGGACAAGGCGATCACTTGATTGTTAGTCAATGTTAATAAGGTGCTTAGAAAACCGGTCGTCCATGATTATCTGACTTTAATGTGACATGCGATTAAATTCCGGTCTTGTTTAAACAATATATACAAGTGTGATAGAAAATATATATACAAGACATGAAAACAGAGGTTAGTAAGCATGATAATATATATGTGCGCCCTTCTCACCTTGTCACTGCAAACAATCAAATTGTTAGAATAAAACTCAAAGGAATCGCCTTTCGATTGAATTGCTAATTAAGACAAACAAACGCGTTAGTATTGACAATAACAATATATGAATTGTGACAAGATAATGATAATAATAATAAGTGTCAATAAAAACGAATTTGAAAACTTGAGTGACAATCCTACATATTTACATGAACGATTAAAAGGTGAGTTTCTACATTGCTTTAATTGAATTAAAACTCATAACAATGATTAATCAAATTAAGAGAGACAAAAGGAATTAAAAAAAGAGTGAAAGAATAGGTTTTTGGTGAGTAATCTCAGATTTATACCCTTATTTCGCTTGTTGATTCGAAAGAGAATCGATGCTTTGAATCAAAAACGAATGTGTTTTGAGTGTTTTTGAGAGAGAGAGAGAGATAGACGTGTCTCGGGAATTGTGCGTCTGTGCAGTGTGTCTCGGAGGTGTCAAGCTGTGAAGCTGTCCCGGACTGAGCAAGGCAGGGGAGTATTTATAGGCACGAGGCAAAAAACGAGGCAATGCAACCCTGCGTATATACGCTGGGATGAGCGTATATACGCTCATGGGGAGCGTATATACGCTCATCCCAGCGTATATACGCTTCTCATTTTCCATAGAGTTTTGGCAAGAACGTATGTATGTGTTGAGCGTATATACGCAGCATGGGGAGCGTATATACGCTCCTGGTGAGCGTATATACGCTCATCATCTGCGTATATACGCTCAATGATCTCGTATATACTTTCCAAAAACCTCGAAATATTTCGATTTCCTCCGATTTTATTCGTGATTTCCCTTGATTCGACGCACCTAGACACCCTTGCTCTCCAAGCAAGGAGTTCTAGAATGTTCTAGAAGGTTCCACGTATTTCCGGAGTATTTTTCTAATTATTCATGTATTTTCTGCGTATTCTGCGTATTTAAACATTGCAAAATTCATAGAAAATCATAGAAAAATCAGAAAAATAATTTAAAAATACTGGCGGATTCAGAAAAATGTGACGGACATGATGAAAATCAAAAAGCATGAGAATCGCCAGCGTGACTTGTTTGAAAACCTTTGAAAACCTTTGAGTTTATCGAGAAAACCGAAAGAAAATATGTTTGCCTTGTAAGTGACCTTTGCTCAATAGTTCCGAGTACGACCTCACGTATTTCCAACTTTCGTGAGTTCAAAGCATCTTTTCTGAGTCGAAACAAACGCGAGACGCGGTATGTTTCATCACGGATTACTCATTTGGGGAGACACATTTTCAGGTGTCTACAATTGCCAACCTCACTCACAGTCCTCTCTATATCTGCATTTGAGAATTTGCGGTCAATCAACTGTACTGCAGGGAGCTTCAACGCATCCGCAGCCTTCGCGAATTGGAAATCGGGAATTGCCCCGATTTGCGCTCATTTTCTGATGGTGAGTTGCCCCAGTCTCTTTGTAGGCTCGCCATTAAGAAATCTCCATTGGCAGCAAGGTGTCAGAATAATAACCACTATGCAGAGATGGCCTCCCGCATTACCTGCCTTGAATTGGTTCGACTTCGCGGGTATTACTACATCAACTTATCCTTTTCAATTTAAGTAGTCTTATCCATTCATTTTTAATAAGCTTAATTTGATAAAGCCACTGCATACTAAGCATAGGTGTATTGTATATGCTGTCTTTATTTTTATATTCAAATGTACACATGACTACATGAGCCATGGCCCATGAACTAAGTCACCTGATTATATGCTTAAATATATAATAATCTTCCTTCATTAAAATTTGATTGCAATCTCCTGTTTTTGTTTTTATTTTTATTTTTTAGTGTAGTCAAAGGTAGTTTGTTTCTAATATGGTAAATGTGGAGGTAAGAAAGACAATTTAAGTTGAGCTTCAAGTTGGTTGGTAGATGGCTCCTCCTTTGAAGAAATGGAGTCCTGACTTCTCTTTCACAAGTTGACATAACTATAATCCACAAGTTGACTATTCATTGAGCCTCTTTGTTTCTTTTTTGACAGTGTATCAGTATTTAATGGGAATTTTCCTTTCAGGTGAAGCGAGATTATATGGGCGAAATGGGGGACTCCCTTGATTTAGTTCCCATTGGAGCTTGGCATGGCAATTGGAGAAAGGCAGGATGGTAAATTGCAAAATTGTGTTGAACTGAAATCTTCTAATGATTGCTTTCTGATCATCCTTTGTTCAGTCCTTTTTTATCTGTTATGGTAGCTGAATTTTATTAATTTACAATCCTAGTTAGTTTATTTGTTGAGTTTTTTCCTTCATTATTGTTGGCAGTGGTGCAGAGTATATCCGGAAGGAAGTCCCTCTTCATGTTCTTCCTGCATCATCCCTTCTCCAGCTTGAATCACCCCTATCCTCGTTTACTGATCTGCAGCGTGTGTTATATGAAGAGGAGAAGGCTGCTTATAACCAAGCCATATCCCAAAATATCAGGTAATAATGTAATATGCTGTTGGCTGGATAGCCTTCTGTTTATCTGCTAAAAATTTGAAAATATTGTAATATGTATTTTAACTTCAGTTCTCTCCAATATACTCTTGTTTTCGTGAAAAATTTCTAGGGATGGAAAGATGCATCCACTTACTTTCATTCATCATACATCAACATATCAGGCTTCAATGTGCAAGTTAATGGAGTACTGGTTAGTCAGCTGATTTCTCGAAAGTTACTTTTGTACTTTAAATCTTCAATTATATTCATCTTGGATTTTAATGTTGCAGCTTGACTCCTGCTATAGAGGCTCTTGAAGGCCGGCTTCAGGAAAATGAATTTCGGGTAATCTTCTTTCCTAGAGTTGTTTGAAAAGGATATCAAATCTGAAACATCGATACCTGAAAATTAGTTTTGGTATAATTCTGATCCAAAATTTAGAATTCTAGAACTTTTATTGGAGAAACTAATGGCCTGTTCAATACCAATGTCAATTCTGTTTTTTAGTTTTTTTTAAGTCGTATAATTTATGTTTAAAGTTAGCTACATCATCTTCTGTTGAGAAAATTGACAAGCGAAAACTGGATGTCACATTTTCTGGTTTCATCAATCATCATAGTGTTCCCAAATGAAAACGAAGAGGCCCTAATATGTTTGTATATGTTTTTTTTGTAAAAAGGAACTGCACTAACATATCTCCCTTCCTTACTCATTGTAGATAATTAGAATGTACACTACTCATTGTCGTCCCTTTTCCTTCCCCTGCATTTTCTTTTATTCACAAAATTGGGAATCTGTCAGAATTGTTTGGCAAATGTTCTTGTGTCTCACTCATCCTTCATCAACTACTCAAGGAATTTTGTGAAGCATAAGGTCATTTCTAGGTTAGTGTGTTTAGTTTAATACTCGTAGTCTTCTTTGCCTTGTTCTTCAGTTGATGGAAATTGTGGATGTATAGTCAGGCAGAACAATGCTTTTAAGAAAGGTTGCTTGCTTAAGAGTTAAGACGTCGTCATATGTTGTTTGAAAATTTCAAAATTACTCTGCTTGTGTTACTTAATGAATGTATTCTTAGATTTTGCAATTTCTTGATTAGTGGGTTTTCAATAATTTACATGAATTTTGATTCTGAATACTGATTTTGATAAGTAAATACTTGAACTTTTTAATGTTAAAAAACTTCTCTTTCTTTTATCCAAATTCATATCTAACTCAGGTCAGAAAAGCACCTTTGATATCAATCTGATTTTTGACAATTAATCTTTCATTCATGATTTATGACAATTCTTACTGGTTTTCACTCGTATGCAGAAGAAGATAAGGCCAAGAAATTGAGAGTAGATGTCACAGAATTAGAACCAAAAGCACCTTGGACTTATGAACCAGTTCATGAATTCAAAATACCTATTATACCTCATTGCTTTCAGAAAATTGCAAGGCATTCAGCACGAAACAAAACACCAAGTAAGCGCGAAATGTTGTTCAATTTCTTCCTTAAGCTTTCTCTCTCATGTGTAACAAATGATTGGCTAACATAGTTTTGTTATGTTGTGTTATACTGTAGTTCATATTATTGTGACATGCAAAAATTGGATATTGACTTCTGGTTCTGAGCAAGAGTGCCAAATGATCGATCACAAGGATATACAGGTAGACTTACTAATCCTTTCTTGGATTGACTTTTGTTCGACGTTGGAGGGGGCACTTGTAATCTGTACATTGTTCCGGTTTCTGTCAATCATTTGCGCGAATTGCTGTTTAGTTCTATGAATTCAGATTTCACTATTGGAAGCTTCATTACTATGTTATGTTGGCAATTAATCCAAAGAAAAATCCTTTGACAGTAGTACAGTATTGTACAATGCTCAGGGTTTACACATGAGGATACAAATTGAATTGCCTATCTGGTTTGTGCTTACTGATATATATGAACCGGAAAATAATGATTTAGCGCGATGCATAACTATCAGCTATATGTAAGGCTGCCCTATGAATTTGACTAGTTTAGTAGTTGGTAAATCCAAAGTAACATATTAGCTAAGTTTTGAAGCTAAGGTTGTTTATTTTGTAAGAAGAATTGTGCTGATATACATGTGTGCGCTTTTGAAATATGAAAGTATAGATGATTGATCAATCTTCTTCTTGTAAAATTGTAGGATTCAGCAAAATACAAAGTCAAGGATGCACCCCAAAGCATGCTGTATAAGCTACAATTGCCCTGGTATGGTTTAGCCAGGTCTTTCTTTTGGGCCTCTGGCATTGCAGATGGTGTCTGCGTAAGAGATTCATATTGCGACCATACGTCTTTCCGCCCATGCTTGAGTTCAACTTTGGTCCGAATTCCAGGCTCCTGTTTTACATCCGTGGATCTGCCGTACAACATTAATAATACATTCATTATTAATACATTATCTTGTTTAACACCTACATATTTGTATAGTTGTTATTTGGTCTGTATAACTAACATACAGTAGGAGCAGCACTGTATCTGACTGTCCTGTGAGTCTGTGACTATAAGTACAACTAATTTATATATGATTTTTGAATGACAAAAAATTTGGGAATGGAACCAGGAAGTGGATGGATGGATGCACTGCTGTTTTCTTTTTTTTTGTTCCTCCTATGAAATTACCGACCGACTAGCGGTCGGTAAAAATTTTTTTTGGCGCAAATTGAATTTACCGACCGAAATTCGGTCGGTAATGAAGAATTTTTAAATTAAAAAAAATAGTATGGAGTGATTACCGACCGATAGGTCGGTCGGTATACCGACCGATTCTCAAATCGGTCGGTAATCACTCCATTGTCCCTCCAACAAATGGAGGGAAAAATTGGATTACCGACCGATTTGTCGGTCGGTAATCCAATTTTTCCCTCCAAAAAATGGTCGGATGTTATCGGTCGGTGATCGGTCGGTAAACCCTTACCGACCGATTATCGGTCGGTAATTTTTGGATTACCGACGAATGTATTTCCGACAACGATTACCGACCGATTATCGGTCGGTAACCCCTGTTACCGACCGATTATCGGTCGGTAACCCCTGTTACCGACCGATAATCGGTCGGTAATCGTGGTCGGCCGAAGCCAATTTTCTTGTTGTGTAAGTGTGTATATAGCAAATTTGATGATAGCAGTAAAGGTGTCATAATTTTCTTATATGTTGACGATATGCTTATATTTGGGACTGGTTTGGATGAAGCCATAAAGACCAAAGTTTTTCTCTCAAGTAGCTTTTCCATGAAAGATTTGGGACAAGCGGATGTGATTCTTGGTATAAGAATTGTGAGAGGAGAAGGAACTATTTCTTTGTCACAATCTCATTACATTGAGAAAGTGATTCAGAGGTTCAATGAGTCTAACTCAAGTTATTTTGCTACTCCTATGGATCCTAACGTTAGTTTGGTTCCGAGTAGTGGTACTCCAATTGCACAATTGGAGTATGCAAGCTTGGTTGGAAGCTTGATGTATGCAATGACTAGCACTAGACCGGATATAGCTTTTGCTATTGGTAAGCTAAGTCGGTATACTAGTAATCCTAGTATGATGCATTGGCATGCTCTAAGGAGAGTGCTTCGGTATTTGAAGAAAACCAAGGAGTATGGTTTGACATATACCGGGGATCCTTCTGTTTTAGAAGGATACACGGATGCTAGTTGGATTTCCAATAAGGAAGATTTTTCGTCCACAAGTGGATGGGTGTTTCTTCTTGGAGGAGGTGCCATTTCATGGGCCTCAAAGAAGCAAACATGTATAACTGATTCAACTATGGCATCTGAATTCATAGCTCTAGCTTCTTGTTGCAAAGAAGCGGAATGGCTAAGGAATGTGTTGAGTGAGGTTGATTTGTGGGTAAAACCTATGTCACCTCTTGCTATACATTGTGATAGTGCTTCAACAATTGCAAAGGCGTATAGCGAAGTCTACAATGGCAAGTCAAGGCACATTGGGGTTAGACATAGCTATGTTCGTCAAATGATCAAGGATGGTTGTATAACCATTGGTTTTGTTCGGTCTCAACTCAATTTGGCGGATACGTTTACTAAACCGTTGCCAAGGGAGTTGTTGGTAAAAATGAACAAAGGGATGGGTCTTAAGCCTATTGAACAACTTCAATGAAAGGAAACTCAATTCGACGTCTAATACAACGTTGGATCTCGAATTCAATGAGGATAGAATTTCATTTGATGGTTGTGTGCACTTGTGTTTTCATCCCAAGGTTAGTGCAAATTTCTGCAATGATAAAGGAGGTTGAATTTTATGAAAATTCTTAATGAATCTTTGAGGGAAGACTCAATTGCAGGAGTCGGTACGTTAAGATTTACCTATATGAGTTACAGGTTTGGCCGCCTCATCAAGTTTGGGTTTAACTTGAAACGCTCATGAATGGATATGGATACCATGGACACTCAAGCAAGAAGCATATGACTTGGTCCAAAAATGTGAAAAATGTCAGAAGAATGGCTCGGCGCCATATCGACCAGCAAACCAGCTCTCAACCATACTACCCACTCCGCCCTTTGACAAGTGGGGCATGGACCTGTTAGGGCCCTTCCCACAAGCCTCGAGGCAAAGAAAGTTCCTCATCATGGCAGTGGACTATTTCACCAAATGGATAGAAGTTGAGCATTTGGCAAATATCACCGAGAAGCAGGTTCAACAATTCATCTAGAGGAATATTATTACTCGGTTCGGGATACCCAGGGTTCTTGTTACCGACAACAGAAGACAATTCATCAGTGAAGCAACCAAGGACTATTGTGCTCGGTTTGGCATCAGCATCCGAGCAACCTCCGTTGATAGACCTCAAATTAATGGTCAAGCCGAGGCTGCAAACAAGGTCATCCTACGGGGGATCAAAACCAAACTTGAGGGATCTAAAGGTACCTAGGTCGATGAGCTCCTCGGGGTCCTATGGTCGGCCCGGACAACATCTAAGGAAGCCACTGGCCATACACCCTTCTCCTTGGTATATGGCAGTGAAGTTGTCCTACCAGTTGAGTTCGCAGGGCCTTCCCCTCGGGTCACCTTCTATGATCAAGACCAGAATGAAGAGTTCAAGAAAATCGACCTCGACCAATTACCCGAGACCCGAGGGAATGCATAACTGAAGTCCATCACTTACAAGCAGAAAATCACAAGATACTTCGACCAAAGGGTTAAGACTCGAGAAATCTATGTTGGTGATTGGGTATTAAGGAGATTTGAGGCAACAGGTCGGGAGAATATTCTTGGTAAACTCAATCCTAACTAGGAAGGTCCCTATCGGGTAACCGAAATGGTTAGACCAGGCACCTATCGGCTCGAGGATACCGAGGGCAAGCCCCTACCTCGGCCATGGAATGCTAACAAACTACGCAAATATTACATCTGAAGGTCAAGGCTTATTTAATTTCTATTATCTTATTTCACTGCTGTAAAACAACATAGCCCTCTGTCAGGCCATCCTAGTCGGATCCCCTGACCGAGCAGTGTTCAGTCAGCTTAGCTATGACTAACACCCGTTGTAATAAAAGGCATCAATAAAAGTCTTCCTTCAATAATCGTCTTCATTTTTTACACATTCTCGCACAAACACTTTGCCAAGTGTTCGGTCTCGGGGTTAGACATATCAACCTTTGGGGCAACACAGGCCTCGGAGGCGTTTGATCAAGGTAAAGATGGACACGTCAACCCCCGGGAAGCACAAAGATTAGAAAAAGTAAGAAAACACAAGTACATACCATCAAGAAATTGAAAACAAGAACGAAATTTAAAAATACAAGGCAAGCAAGCAAGTAAGAAGACTCGAGATCCCAAAACATCATCAGATTGTCATAAATAGTAGGACTTAGCCCGCAAGGATGAAAATATTCAGTTACAAAAGGTCCAGAACCTACACCGACAGGAAAGACTTAGATGAATATAAAATTATTACAACTTTTTGCTAAAACAAGACCAGCAGGATAAAAACAGAAAGACTAGAAGCTGAAAACAAAAGCTCTGGAGGCTCTACTCGGGAGAATTAGCAGTATGCTCTGCATCAGGATTAGAAACCTTCTCCGTCGAAGCCGGATCCTCGGTAGTTCCAGCATCAGAAGTGGTAGAAGTCTGGGGCTGAAGCAGGACAACTAGGGTCGAGGAGACCAGAGGCCGAGTCTGGGCTTAGGCAACCGCTTCGACAGGAGTCGCGGCAGAACGTTCCGCTTGAACCTGGGCAGCACGTAGTTTGGACCTCCTCTCCTAGATCATGGCCTTTTCCTTAGCCACCAACTCGTCAAACTTCTTTTTGAACTCGGGACACTGGTCACCAAAAGCCTACTCAAGCTTCTTCAAAGCATAGCCAACCCCAGTCTCAAAAGAAGTCTGGCCGAGGCCCACTTTGTATTTCCTACCCTCGGGGGTAGCAAACCAGGCCTCGACCGCAGCCTGTCCACCAGACTCAAGCTTCTTCTGTGCAGCTTCCACTTTAGCTTCCAGCTCTGCAATCCGGGTATCGCGATGCTCGATGGCCTGACCCCTCCTCTCAGCCAACGTCTGAAGGTTGTCCCTCTCTAGGAAAGAATCTTTGTTAGCCTCCTTCCAGGCCAGCAAGTCATCCTTCTCCTGGAGGGTCTTCTGCTCCTTATCCTTATCCTGAATGATCTGCGTCTTTCGGGATAAGGACTGTTGGTTGGACTCATGGTGGAGAGTCAAGGCCTGCATCCTCACGGTCAGCTGCAACAAAACATACACAATGGTCAGATCAAGGAGAAATAAAAGCTAAGTATACCACACCGGGAAATCAAGACACATACCTCTAGCCAGGTCTTCTGCAAGTCTCCCACCTCTCGGGCTTGAGACTCTGGCTTCTTCAGCTCATCGACATCCTCTTGATAGACAACGTCAAATAAAGCCACTTGGGCCCTCCTCTGCTTGCGCTCTTCCCCGAGACGGAGGAGGGGGATGATTTGGCCAGTCTCGGTACTCACCCGAGCCCTCTTTCGGCGAAAGAGCACGTCTCCAGCCTAGTCCCCAGTAAGATTGCCCTCATACCCTTGGAAGTTGTCTACCAGCGGAGGACCAAGACGGGGGATCTCCGGGTGATCCTGGTGGGGGCCATCCTCTCGAAGCGGCTCCATATCATCCGATAACTTCTTCTCCGGGTTCTGCGCAAGCCATCAAGCTAATGAGACACAACAATGTAGATAGATACTTGGTATCAAAATCCAAAAGAAAGGCAAACTACTCACATCCACGGGATTCGGGACCCCAATGTGGTCCTGTTCCATGTCTTCACCAAGGGAGTGAAAAAGAAAGTCCTCAGTTGAAAAAATCTCCTCCATTTCTCGATTCTCGAATCTGACTGCCTTTGGAAAGCACAAAAAGCAACATAAAACGCCAGGACAAAAATACAAGTGTAACGACTCGATCATCCCAGACAGGCTACCTACTAGGTGACATTTTCCTGCTTAGATGGCACATGGACAGGAAGTGCTCGTTCTGTAGGATGTCACAGTCGGGCAACCACTTTCTCATCAGATGTGGGAGAACATACTTCTCCCCACTCATTTACTTCTTCTCCGTTAGGAAAAAGAAAGCAATAACCCCCTCGGACTTATTCATAAAAGGAATGTTGTAGTTAAGCACCAGGTTTGGGCGGTTCAATGTCCTCACCCGGGGGAAGTTCCAAGGCACCAGCCTGTATACAAACACAAATTTCCGGCGAAAGCCTTTCCAACTAGACCTCGCCTGGTTCAAGACTTTGTATTGAGGCTGAGGCTGAAAAATCCACCACCCGGGGCCATATTCAGTGCCCACACAAGCAGATAACTTAAAGATGATCCGAAACAATGAGAGTGTGGGAGGTCGGCCCATCCACCGATAGATAGATAAGAATCTGAGGATGTTCGCTATTGAATTCGGCATCAGATTGTGAAGAGCCAAGTTGTAAGCCGAAAGAAGCTTGGGGATGAAGGGGTCGAGAGGGAAACGGAGACCCATGTCCAGATGACCCTTATAAACAGCCACGGTCCCCGAGGGCGGGGTGAGCACCGACTGATCAAGAGTCGGGGCAATGTATCGATACGGGGCCTCCAAATAGTACTTAGTCAGCTCCCAGTGGTGCAGATCGGTCAATACTCTTTGTTGATAATGCTTCAAAACGAAGAAATAGCCTGGGCCCCTCTCGGGACCCGGGACGTCCTGACCGGATGAGGAGGCTTCAAACATTCTGCTAACGATGAAAGGTATTCGGTTATCCACAAGTCTACTTCTAAATAAGGGATCATCATTACCATCAGTTTTACATACAGTCACCTCCCAAGGCATAGAAGGAACCTCGACCTCCTCACCCTCGGGCTCGGGTGTCAACGAAGGAGAATTTATGGGAAGGGCATCAACAACCTCGGGAATATCTACATAACTAGTAATTTCCGCGGACCTGGGCAAGGGAGAGTTATCTACTTAAGGTACACTATTCAGTCATCTACAACTGGCAATAGG
The DNA here is from genome assembly GCA_008642245.1 of Bassia scoparia. Taxonomy (NCBI): domain Eukaryota; kingdom Viridiplantae; phylum Streptophyta; class Magnoliopsida; order Caryophyllales; family Amaranthaceae; genus Bassia; species Bassia scoparia. Next base: position 39,069 of record SNQN01004501.1, on the reverse strand, counting down.
GTCGGGGGTCCGTCTAAATCTATAGTTCACCGTGATATAGGATTCACTCGACCAGGAGTGAGGTCCTCAGTGTCATAGACAATTTAATAGATCTAAGTTAAGAAAATATATTAACTCGGCTTAGAGGATAAATAATAAAACTATCAGGCTCGGATGCGAGATGGGGCGTGTTCATTATGCACAAAGAAGGAAGAAAGCAAAACAAATCTAGTCAGAGGTAGAAGTCAACATCTTAATAGGGGGAAAACCTAATAAGATAAACACAAGACAATAAAAAATTAACGCACAAATACAAAAAAAACGACTTAAAAGAAGAAAATAACATAAAAACGAATTAAAAAAAACAAAATACCATAAAAAGAGCCAGGAGCGGAGCAGCACGTCCTGTGTTTCACAGCCTCCACGGCCCCGATAAGGGCGCTGAGGACGACGAGGCCCTTCCTCAGTGAGAGCCAGTTCTCGAGACACGGCGGCCACTTGCGACATGGCAGTAAGAGCTACACCTGCCCTTGCCAGTAGACTTTTAAGGCCGTTCATCACTCTTAGCGGTAGGTGACGTCCCGCCACGTGTTCATACCGAAAAATGCGCACACTTCTAGCACGTATTTTACACCTCAAGGATGCTTGTCCTTTCAGCTGAGGGAGATCGGACACTCGGAAAATTGGGGCTTAATACGCACCCGGCTGGTAATGCAAGGTAACAACACGGGAAGCTCACTGCTCTGAGGAGCTGGGGTTAATTGGCCCGGTGGTGGTGCGTAGGAAGCACTTCGCCGAAGAGCCTAATCACCACGGGAACAGGATATGAGAAGTCGGGTAGGTAGCAGCGCTCGCACGTGTAGAGGTCATGGAGGTGAATCATGTCCACGTCAACTACCGTGCGACAAGCTTGGGGCTAGAGCCCCCGAAGTGGTGTGTGTTTCGAAAAGCCTCCCGAGCCTTACCTCGGGGGCTAATAATCAGCTGCGGAAAAAAGCTTGAGGATAATTCCACGAAGTGTGTCATTGAAAAAGACCATTAAGTGATTAAAAACTTTACCTAGGGAAGTCATGGGCTTAATTAGAACCCCCAGTGTGGATTGAGAACCTCACCAGAGGACTCACTCGGGAAAGCTTGGGGCTTGAATTAAGCCGCCGATTTATTCAGTGAAGTAAACGGGGGTACCTCGGAAGCTTGAGGGGCTTATTAGCCTCCCCCCCCACAAGCCGAGACGGCTGGTCAAGACTCCCTACCAACGAACCCGCTCGGAGAGGCTTGGGGATTATTAACAGCGAAGCCAGATGACGATCGCGGCTCCCTCAACGAAAAAATTACCCCCGGGAACCCAAAGATAGTGCTCCATGTCCCCGAGAATGGCTCCCTCGGTGACCAATGGGGAGAGGATTCATTTCCCCGAGGCTGGCACCCTCGGAAATCCTAAGTATGAAAAACAATCTACCCTAGAGGAACGCTACTTAGGCTCATTAGGCCCTGGCTAATCCAATTTTCCCGATACTTGAGACCGGGTAGACATGGGGCTTATTAGCCCCTCGGGACTCAGGAGCCTTGGGGCTTATTAGCCCCTACACGAGCCGATATCCCCTAAAGTCAGTCCCCCTAACCGAGGGATTTCACTTAAATTAAAAAACGAAACAGCCTAGGTGACCTCCCCGTGATCGGGGGCATCGTTTCGGCACGGTCGTTGGTCTGTGACCTTCAAACAAGCAGCCTGACCGGCTCTTTGAGTAAATCCCTAACCGGGTACCCCCAGTCATAAAGGCTCAGGAGTCATACAACCTAGCCGAGGAGATTAAACATGATTCCGCTTGACACTTAACCTCCCTCGGACCTCGGTATAAGTATCAAGCGTAGGGCTAATTGTCCCTACCCCTTTAATTTGCTGGTCGCCACGTGGCAGCCAGTGGGTCCCATTCAATTGCTCGGAAGGCATGTGGGTCCCGCATGCCCACGTAGTAAAGGCACTCAAGAGGGGTATACTGACAAGACCACATAAGGTGGTTGTACCTTTGTCTCACATTGCTTGGACATAATGCTTGTCCCACATTGGAAGAATAACCAAGCCCAAGCTCAACCTCACCAAACCCTATAAAAGGGGAGTTAGTGAGCCCATCCCAGGTATCTAACTCTGAACCCACCGAGTACAGTCTAGTYCCTATATCTAGCTTGCTCGACCTTCAATTTAGGTCTCCTTGGTGACTTAAGCATCAGAGGGGCTTTTCCCGGAGATCCCTCGGGTTAGTCACCTTTGCTTGTTTTGCAGGTTAGCTGGAGGAGACTAGTGGCTTTTAAAGTAGTCAAGTGTCCTTTATAGGAGTTTCATTTAACACGTGCAATCTTTTTTTTTTGGTGTTAAGAGAGTCACAAGGGTGGGATGAGAATCGATCTCAGGATCACTGAAATCGAGAGGGAAGCTTTAATCACTTGAGCTATCCCTCACTCTCATTTAACATGTGCAATCTAATTCTTACATTTCTATTTTCATCCATATATCTTCTACTTGTTCCGGTCATCGTCGGGCTAAAAGGACTAATTACCTTAATGCATGGAAAATCAACCATGCTCACAGCTTTAAATAAAGTTTTTGACAAATTCATTAGTGATTATTCACAAATCAAACAATCCTGTACGGAAAACATTATTGTGGAAATAATATACTGATGGTATCAAAGTTTGATTACTCAACTAACTAGTTTTGATAATTGTTGTGCAAATTAAAAAAGAAAAAATATACTAGTTTTGATAATTGTTGTGCAAATTAAAAAAGAAAAAAATATAGAAGTAAAACCTAATTTTACTACTCTATGTTGGAAACGTTTGGAGACAAACAAAGAGAGTAGTGTCATTTTGAACTACTCCCTATGTTTTGCTTTTTCTTTTTTATTATTGTAAAGTAACAAAGTTTTTTAGGTTTTTTTTTCTTACAAAGAGTAAAAGGTCTCCTATTGCTCCCTCATGAGTCATGACCTCATGTAGTTACCGAGCATGTTACAACGTTTGTCTACACTTGTACAATTAAAGCAATAAATTAAAAATAATAAAAAAGGTTTCTGACTATGCTCCTTGCCATGTCTTTGCGGTCTGAGCTTGGATCAGCTAGTAGGTGGTCGATGTAGTCCACGTCATTTAGCTGCAGGTTGATATGTAAGATCTTTTGTCGAAGCAAGGTGCAAATAATGTTATGTAAACTGTTGAACTATGAATAGCTAATAAACCGCAAACAAACTCATGTGTGTATTTTTAATGTGTGAGTTAAGTGTTGTGCATATAGATTCAAGTCTCGAGGAATCTTAAAGGAATGGTGATAACCCTGGGAAAGGGAAGAAGTTTTTTGTGATTGTTGAAGTGATTGAACAGGTCAACTGATGGAAGTATCTCAGGCAAGGAGATTCGAGTCCGTTGATGAAACCAAGACTTGAAGAAGAAGGTGCTTCGTGGAGAAACATCTTGGTACAAGAAGTTTTAATTTGATTTACATTTTTAGATTTATTGTATTAGGTGTTGCTTCCTATTATAACAAATATGAAATTTTGATTAAGATCACGTCACAATTTTGTCTCTTGGCATTTGTCAAGGGGAATTTGTGTTTGGAAATCTCTTGTGTCAAAGTTTCTATTGTTTAAGTTTTTAATTCTGCAAAGTTTGTTCAGATTTTCTAATACAATTCACCCTCTATTATAGATGTTCAGAGGCATAGCGATTCCAACAATACAGCTTTAATAGTGATCGCGTCGACCTAGCCCTTTGGTTTTTATGTGAACAGAAGTTGCTCTACCTTCCCTATAACTATGCACACGTACTGGTAAGTCTAGAGGTTGGAGCTTTCTCGGTGGAATATGCAATTGGACAGTAAATGTTACTATGGCGTATAATTGAACATTATGGAGAGATAACAGTCGTAGTCCATTTTGAACGTTTTTAATCTTCTAAATAGTGCAAACAATGAAGTTCCATCTTCCATGCAATGCACGAGCATCCGATAATTCTACGAACGTCTATGCGAATTGGATCTCTGCTAAACAAACACGCTGGGTGTATAATTGCTAAAGTATTTCGAATTGCAAAAAAAAAAAATCGCTAAATATTTTTGATATAATCTTAAAATGTATGTCAGAAGTCACACATCAGTTGATCAGAATTTAATACTACGATTAATGGAAATATTGTGATTCATATCAGCTACTTAACAAATTGGGTAGCTCACGTTTACATACAATTACTGTAGGCTCCGTGGTAGGGTGTAACATTTCCATGTAATAATTTTCATGGAAAGCATTTACAATGGAAAAGCAATTTCAGAAAACAGATTTTCTGATCGTTGTGGCTTACATGTAAGAAAAAAGGTGATGGAAAATAGGAAATAAAGAGGATCAAGAGGTAGTGAAGGAAAGTGTATAAGAGAGGAAGGAAAATAGTTTTGGTCTTATTTGGAGATGAGAGAAATTAGTTTCATCCCATGTAAGGAAATGTTTACTCATGGAAAATGGTTTACACCTCTTTATTCTACCAAACATGTAAAATGGGAAAGGAGGAAAACACTTTTCATGGAAAATTATGTGACGTTCTAACAAACGGCATTAGTTATACAATGCTAGAGTTGAAAGTCATTGGAAATTTCCTTTGTAACATTTGTATGCAAAACAAACGGAGTAACGTAGTCCATGGCTAACAAAAAAAAAAGTGAAATTCACAGGTAACTCCTGAGGTTTGCCTAATAGCTCTATACAACCCGAGGTTCAGGATGGGATCAGGTAACCTGCTGAGGTACAGGTATAATAACTACGTAACCTGCGTGCTTTTTCGTAAAAAACACTACACAACGCATTTTCATCAATTACATTAAAACTAAACTATTCACTACTACACCATTAAACTAACTAACTTAAATCTTAAATATTTAATTATTACATCCTATTTCAATTATTAATAAACTAACTTAATTATTACCTATCAATTCATCTCATTATTGATTGATAGGGGTAATATCAAGTTTGTTTATAATAATGAAATATTAGGATGTAATTAAGTTAATTAAATTATATAAGGTTTTAATTAGTTAGTTAAGGGTTAGTAAGTGAAGGTGTAGTTATTTTAATGTTATTTGGATGGAAACTGAACGGTGTTAGTGTTTTTTAACGGAAAAATAACGGCAGGGTACGTGGTACTTATCCCTGACCTCAGGGTTACCGATCTATCCTGAAACCTCGGGTGTATAAAACTATGCAACTCTGGTTACCTGAGGAAATTCCAAAAAAAAATTACATGGACCTTTCAATTTCAAAGCATAGGTCCATCATGAGTTCTGATTCAGAGTTTGATTAGTTGTTTCGTGTTAATATGGTGATTCTAGAGAGACGAAATTAAACTAATAAAAAACATATTTTCTGCTTCCCATAGTGAACCCATCCGAGTTCCTCTTTTTGTTATAACAACATATTGGTTTATATTCATTTCTATTTTTGGTATGTTGGCCATTCAATCAAGAAAGTTGAATCGGTTGGCAATTCATCTGAATAAAATAGAGAGAAAGTTGAGAAGTTAAGGAAATGCAAGATAGGAATTTGTTTCTAAAATTTCATTTATATGCTAGAATATAAAGGAATTCCAATGGTGTGATGGTGTTTTTTAATCCCAATGTAGTTAGAGTTTTAATTTCATCTCCAATCATAAAATAAGGGGGATTTTCATTAGTGGTGAGAAGTAGGTGATGGATCGATCATTTTTTTTCAATATTCGACCTCAAATTTGATTATAAGGATAAAAGTGACCGAAAAGTTAAATAAGGTATTTTTCGAACTGAATATCGAGGCTTGAAATTAAAGCAACCCTATGTAGTTGAAATGATCGGTCAATTTTTTTGACTTTCGACTTCAAACTTCGATCATAAGGGAAAAGTGGCCCGAAAACTTTAAATAAGATATTTTGGACAAATTTCCTAGATATAGCCCGTACTTTACCGGACAACCCCCATAAATCAGGTTGGGAATGAAAATAAACACACATATAACATTGGATTAAAAAAAAACTCATTACCATTGGAATTGCTGCCATAAACTCATCATTACTATTGAGAATTTCCATATCATAAGAAGTTTCTTGTTACTTCTGTTTTGATAAATTTTATTATTTGATATAAGTTTAATATCTATCATATTTATGATTTTACCACTTTATTTATTGTACATTTATCATCCTTGTATGTGACTGTACATGATATCAATTATTTGCGAGTAGGTGTTTGGTTGACCTTAGTTATTAAATGTCATGCCAATATTAGCATGTTATAAAAGCATATAAATTTGATCCTAACTCTTTATCTGTGATGAGGGGTTCCCATAATCAGATCTAATTGTATGTATTGGGGCATGGTAAGCAAGATAATTTGCTTGTGATTTTAGTCATAATGATTATTTTGTTAATGTTCAATTTGGTTGCATATATATGTGACAAATTTGGTAACATACAACGAACTATTGTTTTATCAAAATTTGTATGGAGTATATATATGATCGTTTAATTCTTGTACATGGATGTATGAAACCATTATTTTTATTTTATTTTGCAAAATCATGATGTAAATGACAAGTATTATTTAGTAATTTTTTTCCRTGGTTGTTTGATTAATATGTGCTTATTAATATTATTAGGCAAAATTGTTATTAGGCAAAATTGTTATAGGCAAAYTTGTGATTAATATGTGCTTATTAATATTACTAGCAAATTATTTCTTCTCTTGGGTAAAATTTTGACAAGTATACTAAATTCTGGCTAGCAAATTTGGCAACAATTATTACCTTCAATCGGTTTCTTTTTTCTATGCAATAAGTGCACTTTTTTGCTATTCACAGTTACTATTAGGTAAAATTGGTCACAACAGTACCAATTTTGGGGGGAAGGTGTACAAAACAGCACTAATTTGATCGGGTGCACATAACAATACTAAGTTGAAGCTCATGTGCAACGCATAGCATGAAAGTCATATTTTGCAAGTAATTGAGCTTCAAATTGGTGCACCTGCGGTCCAACTTGATGTTGTCATGTGCCCACAAATTCAAGTTTATACTATGCGTTGCACTTGAGCTTCAAGTTGGTGCTATTATATGCACCCGATCAAGTTAGTGCTGTTTTGTGCACCTGTCTCTTATACACATCTAGATGTGTATAAGAGACAGGCATTGCACCCGAGCTTCAAGTTGGTGCTATTATATGCACCCGATCAAGTTAGTGCTGTTTTGTGCACCTCGCACTAAGCTGGTGCTGTTACAATCAATTTTACCTTATTATTATGACTAAGTTTCGTGATTAGTACATAATATATTAGACTAGCAATAGGCGTTAATTAATGCATGAGGACTTTTAAACGCACATAGATAATCCCCATTCTCAGCTCCCTCATCCTCTCTATATAAGTACTACCTCAGTTAACTATTTTGCATAACTACTTATTCACCTTCAACTAACAATACAACTAACAGTTCGTTTATAACACATCATATCAAAAAACTCATTAGCAAAAATGGCAGAGAAGCCGAAAACTATAACAGCCCTCGAAGGGGAGAAGACGCTGAACACTAGTTTCGTAAGGGATGAGGATGAGAGGCCCAAGGTTGCCTACAACGATTTCAGCAAGGACATTCCCGTCATTTCACTCTCCGGCATTGACTCTGGTGATGACACGAGAGCCCAAATTTGCCGGAGAGTAGTTGAAGCGTGTGAAGAGTGGGGGATATTTCAGGTGGTTGATCACGGGGTTGACGCTGATCTTATCTCTCAAATGARGAGTTTAGCCCGTGAGTTCTTCGCTTTGCCGCCTGACCAGAAGCTTCGGTTTGATGCTTCTGGTGGTAAGAAGGGTGGTTTCATTGTTTCCAGTCATCTTCAGGTAATCAGCTAATATAATCTCTATTTSAATTTAGCTTATTCATACTCTATTTGGATTGRRRAYGAATTTTCCAATTTTTTTGTTGCGCACGATTATATATTGTGTGATATATCTAGTGACACTTTTGGTGCAATGCTCGATGGTCACTGCAATGGTGGACGGTTAGAGTCGATTCATGGCTTCGTGGAATGATTGAAATCGTGCGTGATGTCGTGCTTTGATTTAAATTAAACTTATAAAAAAATGAAAAAAAAAACACTAAAGAGGAGAATCAAACACCTGACTTACCAAAACCTACCAATTCGGCCCCCTGACAATTACTTCAGCCCATTACCAACTGAGCTAACGGGGACATTTAATTTTATTACTACAATAAATTGTATATAATTAGTTTTCCGAGTTTTTTTTTCTTTGTTTTTTTGTCGAAAGTGGGGGGGACAGGGGACAATCGTCCACCCTTTTCCTTAGTGGATCCGCCACTGAATATCAATATATAATCAATCAATCAATTAAATCATTAAGTACATGATCAATTATATAGAAAAGTGAAAGCAATAATATTTAAAAAAATCTTGTAGAACATTTTTGAAATTTCTTACACACATCTACGTTCATATATACTATAAGACTATT